>JAKUCM010005285.1:0-28342 GCA_023374145.1 Lepidium sativum | reverse complement strand
GAGAGAGAGAGAGATCCATCACGTCCTCCAGTTTTGTTATCCCTTTCCCAATCGCGGTATGTGACCAATTGGTTAGCAAATTGGATGGTTAATCCAGCACTGTTTCGATCTCCAATGATTGGGGATCCGTCGCTCTTGGTACCAACAATGTCTTTAAGAGCAGTCACCAACATCTCCATTTCTCCTAGATTAATGTTTCCAGTAGTAAAACGTGAGAAAAATGTATTTGCGAGGATTGTTCGAAAATACCTCAAGACCGGGTTTCGGATCAGCGATGCCTTAGATCGGGAGGACGAGAATCTGCTCCTTGTTGATGCAATCGACCGCCACACATCATCCAACTCTTCTCTATCGAAATCCGGTCCATAATTTTCGGACTCGGCTTTTGGGAACTCGAAGAGGTCCCTAAGTGCTTTGAATGTCATTCGATAGTCCCTTCCTCTTATTGCAAAGAAGATGTAACCGTCACCTTGCTTTTCTTGGAGACTCTCGTTTTCTGCATCGTATAAAACGATATGAACCGTCGCCAAAAACTGGAGAGTCTCTTCCTTGTATGCTCTTTGCGGATACTGCACAAACGTGGACAGCCCACAATTTTGCAACATGAGATCTACATCTCTTGTTATCCCCATTGTGGTCAGCGCCTCCTTGCATGGATAGCGGGTTCCTATAAAATCCATCCTTCGCAGATCGCTTAGTGCTTTTGCCGAGTTATGTCTCTCCTTCATCTCCTTCTCTCTTTTTCCGGCAAGGATTATTTCCCCTGCTTCTTCCGCCTCTCTTTCGCCATACCCATCTTCACGAAGTGTTTCAGCAGCAAGGTCCGGGTCCACTTCGTGTTCATCCATGTATTCTCCTCTTTCTTCCGACTCATTTTCAGATTGCACTTCCATCTTTCTCTTCTCCTTTCTGTCGGGTTTGCTTGCGGCCCTAGAAGACTCTCCTTGGGAAGGATTGCTTCTTGACCGAGCATTATTCTTGGCTCTAAGGCGGAGGAGGTTGGCTTTGTTGGATTTGCCGTCTGTCATGGTGAAAGTTGGTCGGAGAAAGAGCAAACGTTCTGACACTCGAACTAGACACTCGAGCTGAGGTGATCGAGTGTAGTAGACGAACAAAGAGAGATGATTTGCTTCTGTAAAAGAGAGAACAACTAGAGAGAAATGTTAGAGAGAGAGTGTATTTCGTGTGAATGAAAGGAGAGAGGCCCTTCCTCCTTTTATAGAGGAGGAAAAACAAAGGGGGAGCCTTTTCAAATTCAAAATTTGAACTTGGATTAAATCAAATCTTTTTGAATTAAATGGAAAAGATATTGCATTAAAGAAAGATTTAACCCATTTTTCGGAGTAAATGTCTCCCCTTTCTCAGCTTTTGGCAGTTATAGGCTTTGGAGGCATGTGAATAGGCATGAAGGCGGGACGCTCGAGCCTGACACTCGAGCAGGTTTGGTCGAGTGTCAGTCTGCCAAAAGCTGGTTGATGCTCGAGTGGGACACTCGACCAGGCGTGGTCGAGTGTTGTCCCATCTTGTCGGTTTTGACCCCACTTGTCCCATGTGGGCCCCATTTTCCTGTAAAAGAGACCCAAAAAACCTTCCAAGTGCATTTAAGTCGAAATAGATGCAAGTAAAAATGAAAAATAGCAAATTTGTAAGGAAAATATGCAAAAAAGAAAAAAATTGAATGTATATACAGAGGATACCTTCGGGATTGCCTCCCAACTGCGCTTGTTTATAGTCTCAAGCTCGACTTCCTCCTATTTATTCGAGAGGAGGTGGTTCATCGAGCAGAACCGGAGTTCCCTCGGGAATCGTGCTGTTGGCCAAGTAAGGCTTTACTCTATGACCATTTACAGTGAATCCTTCTCCGTTGCTATTGGCTAAAGTGACTGCTCCATAAGGTAAAACTTGCAGTACTTTGAACGGACCAGACCACTTTGATCGCAATTTTCCGGGAAATAGCTTGAGTCTTGAGTTAAAGAGAAGCACTTGACCACCAACTTTGATTGTTTTCCGCTGGATCTTTTTGTCGTGAGCTGCTTTTGTTCGGTCCTTGTATGCTTTTGAGTTGTCATATGCTTCGAGTCTGATCTCTTCAAGCTCATGTAGGTCCATCTGCCTCTTTTCTTGTGCTGTCTTGATATCGAAATTCAAGAGTTTGGTTGCCCAAATTGACTTGTACTCTATCTCAACTGGTAAATGGCAGGATTTTCCATAGAGCAATTGAAAAGGTGTGCGGCCAATAGGTGTTTCGAAAGCAGTCCTATAGGCCCAAAGAGTATCATCTTATTTGGCAACCCAATCACGTTTTGACAGCCCAACTATCTTCATCAAAATCGATTTGATCTGTCTATTAGAGACTTCAACTTGTCCGCTAGTTTGAGGATGATAAGGAGTTGCCACTTTGTGTTTAACCCCATGTTTCCTAAGCAAATTCTCGAAAACCTTGTTGACAAAGTGGGATCCTCCATCGCTAATCACAACTCTTGGCACACCAAATCTGGGAAATATAATGTTTTTGAAGAGCTTAAGTACCACCTTTGCATCGTTTGTAGGGGCTGCAATAGCTTCTACCCATTTAGAGACATAATCCACAGCAACCAGAATGTAACTATTTCCTAAAGAAAGAGGCTTAAATGGTCCCATGAAATCGATTCCCGAACAGTCAAACACTTCTATCTCCAAGATCGGATTCTGCGGCATCTCATTCCTCTTGCTTATACTGCCCATTCTTTGGCAGCAATCACATCTGGATATGAACTCTTGGCAGTCTTTGAAAATCGATGGCCACCATAACCCGGATTGAAGGATTTTCTGTGCTGTTTTGAATGCAGCAAAGTGTCCTCCATAAGTAGATCCATGACAGTGTTCCAAAATTCCATTGACTTCCTCTTCTGATACACATCTTCTGAACAGTCCATCAGATCCTTGCTTGTAGAGATAAGGCTCATCCCAAATATACTGCCTTACATCCCTGAAGAATTTCTTCCTTTGATGATAATTCAAGGTTTTAGGCAATTCTCCTCCGACCAAATAGTTTACCAAGTCGGCATACCATGGTAAGCATGTTCCCACAAACTTCGATCCGATCGAAAAACGTCTTCTTTGTCTGTGGGTTTGACACTCGAGCTGGTGGTGCTCGAGTGTCATGGTCGAGTGTTCGGTCGAAAAACTCAACAGTTGCTCTTCAGGCATAGAATCATTCATTGGAAGGGTTTCTTCAACCTGTATCCTTGATAAGTGATCAGCAACACCGTTTTCAACCCCTGGTTTATCGACTATCTCCATGTCGAATTCTTGCAGCAACAAAATCTATCTAAGCAGTCTAGGCTTAGCATCCTTCTTTTTGATCCAACCAGATAGGACCGGAATTTCTCAAAGGCGAACACAACTGCAAGCAATTCCTTTTCCGTGGTGGCGTATTTCACCTGGGCTTCGTCTAGTGTTCTACTAGCATAGTAGATCACATTCAGTTTCCTATCTATCTTCTGTCCCAGAACTGCTACAACAGCATAGTCACTAGCATCACACATTATCTCAAAAGGTAGATTCCAATCGGGTGCTTGGACTATTGGTGTTGTTATCAAGGCGTCTTTAAGTTCGAGAAAAGCCTTGAGGCATTCCTCGTCAAAGACGAAATCCGCCTCCTTGCAAAGGAGACGAGTCAAAGGCCTAGCAGTCTTCGAAAAGTCTTTGATGAATCGCCTATAGAATCCTGCATGTCCCAAGAAACTCCTAATGTCTTTGACAGTTTTCGGCGGCTGCAACTGAACCATAACTTCTATCTTAGCTTTGTCGACTTCAATGCCCCTTTCTGAAATCTTATGACCTAGAACGATCCCTTCTTTCATTATAAAGTGGCATTTCTCCCAATTAAGCACTAAATCCGTCTCAACGCACCTAGATAGAACCCTGCACAAGTTTGACAAACAAGAGGAGAAGGAAGAACCATAGACAGAGAAATCGTCCATGAACACTTCGACCATCTCCTCAATCAGATCTGAAAATATAGAAGTCATGCAACGTTGAAAACTAGTAGGTGCATTACAAAGACCAAATGGCATTCTCCTATATGCAAATGTACCATAAGGGCAAGTAAAGGTTGTTTTTTCCTGATCATTTGGATGTATAGGGATTTGGAAAAATCCACTATATCCATCAAGGAAACAATAATATGAATGATTAGCCAACCTTTCAAGCATTTGGTCGATGAATGGCAAAGGATAATGATCTTTTCTAGATGCATAATTCAATTTTCTAAAATCAATGCACATTCTATGTCCTGTAATAGTTCTAGTTGGAATCAAATCATCATTTTCATTTCTAATGACAGTGACCCCTCCCTTTTTAGGTACACAATGCACAGGAGACACCCATTTACTATCAGAAATAGGATAAATTATATCAGCATTTAATAGTTTTAAAATTTCCTTTTTAACGACCTCCTTTAAATTCGGATTTAGTCTCCTTTGAGGTTCCCTGCTAGAATAAGATTCATTTTCAAGGTGAATTCTATGTGTGCATAAATCGGGAGAGATCCCTCTATTGTCAGACAGTGAGTATCCTAAAGCTTTTCTAAACCGTCATAATTCAGAAAGCAACATGTTTAACTCATCATCACTCAATGCATTATTTACTATTACTGGATAAGTAGAGTTAGATCCAAGAAATGCGTACCTGAGCCCGGAGGGGAGTGGTTTGAGTTCCACTTTCGGTGATTTGAGCTCCGACCAGTCATCATCGAGCTGACACTCGACCTTAGTGTGGTCGAGTGTTATGGTCGAGTGTTGATTTCCAGAGGCTGAATCGGAAAGCTCGAGCTCTGTTTGCTCGAGTGTTGAGGTCGAGTGTAAGGTTTCGAACTGTTTTTCACTTTTCAGTGATTTGCAAGAGTCCAACAAGCCTTTGTAGACCTCAGTTTCTTCGTATATGTATCCTTCACAACCGTCTTTTATCAAAGCAGTACCAAGGTGGTCTTTCTCCATCAATTCTCCAAACAGGTCCTTTGAAAGATCATCTATTTCTTGCACCACGAACAGCTGACCCTCAATGGTCGGTTTTCTCATTATGTCGCTGATGCTGAAAGTCATCTTGAAATCTTTCCCAAGGTTGAGTTCGATTTTTCCTTTTGGCACATTGATCACAGCTCCTGCAGTGGCTAAGAAGGGCCTTCCAAACAGCAAGGGGTCCTTTGTTTCTTCTCCCATATCTAGAACAACGAAATCCGTGGGGATTTCTACTCCTCCAACCCGAACTGGTAAGTCTTCTAGAATTCCATGTGGAATCCTAACCGATCTGTCAGCTAGTACCAAGGATATCTTACAAGACTTGTATTTATCGAACCCTAATCTTTTGGCGACTGTTAGAGGCATTAGGCTGATCGATGCCCCTAAATCACACAAGCAACTCCTGAATGTGAGAGGTCCAAGCGAGCATGGAATCGTGAACGTTCCTGGATCATCAAGCTTCTTAGGCACAACCTTTCTTTGTATAATAGCGCTGACCTCATGAGTTAGCACAACCATCCCTTCGACTTCTTGTGTTCTGTCTTTGACTGCGTCTTTCAAAAACTTTTGATAAGGGGGCATTAGCATAAAGGCGTCCAGAATTGGTATTTTCACTTCAACGTCCCTCATCTGCTTTTCAAAGAGAGCTTTGTACTTATCTGCAACATCCTTTTTGAATCTCTGTGGAAAAGGAAGCTGCGGTTTGAAAGGAGGTGGAGCAAATGGTTTTGGGTCTTTTTGTATGTCAGTTGTGTTTTTGGGCTGTGCTTCTGACACTCGAGCAGGTAGTGCTCGAGTGTGTTGGTCGAGTGTCATAGATTTCGGCTTTTCCGTGCTGATTTCTGTCTGTTCTTCGACCAAATCATCCTCCCCTTCTTGAAGCACGCTGTCCTCAGTGTTCTCCGTCGGTTCAGTACGAATTAGCAATTCACGGCCACTACGGAGTGTAATGGCGTTGGCGTGATACTCCTTAGGGTTTTGAACAGCTTTTCCAGGTAGCTGTCCGGTTTGTTTATTTGTTGATGAAGATCCTTGTTGATTCTCCACATATTTGAGACGGGCATTGAGAGTCTCAAATTTGCAGTTGAGTTCATTATGTGAAGCATCGATCTTAGTATGTACTTCAGCAAATTTCCGTGTTAATATGGCTGTCTGTCCCTTTAGTATCTGCTGCAAGATGTCCATCACTTCAGGTGTTTGTTGTGGTGGTTGGGTATTGTATCCAGGAGGTGGTTGGTGGTGTGTTTGCTGGTACTGTTGTTAGGGTATGAATGGTTTTGGTTGAGGTTGCGGATGTGGTTTGGGTGGGTACACTTGGTCGTTTGGATTCGCTACATTTGTGTTTCTGTAGGAGAGGTTGGGGTTGGGTTTGTAGCTGTTGAATTGTCTGAAATTGTTGCTTTGGTTCTGTACGAAATTGACCTCTTCAACTTCGTCATCGTCTTCTTCAACCCGTTCTGTTTCACCGACATGGTGTACTTGCTTATGGTGAGCTAAAAGTAGCTTGTCCAGTTTGTCTTGTATGGCTTTTAGCTCCTTTCTACTAACCATATCTGAATCTGTTACGCCTCTGGGATTTCGATCATAGTCTTCACTATATTGGTCGTCTGCTTGAGCTAAATTCTCCACTAATTCCCATCCATCATCGACATCTTTATTCAGAAAATTCCCATTGATGTGCTTTGTCTCCAAGAGAGAAAGGAAACAATCGCAATTTCAGAGCATCCTCACTAACCCCATTTATTTTTGTCAGACTGGTTAGTCTTTCAAATTCATCAAGATGATCTAGTGGGTCTTCAGAAGGTAAACCATGAAATTTACTGTTCTGAACCATGGAGATCATTCCACTTTTAATCTCAAAGTTATTGTTGGCGATAGCTGGTGGGACAATTCCATGGCGTTGAGTGTCGATACTGGGAGCATCACCGGCACCAATGTGTCTAACTCTCCTAGGACGAGTTCCTAGTTCAGTAGCTTGTACTTGTTCTTCCATGTTCACCTGATCCGTGTATTCTTCGTTCAATCTGTTCCGTTGTTCTCGCAAGTATTCACGAGGCAAACGGTCTATTCTGTCAGAGTATGGAATGAGGTCTTCACTACCACGGGATCTGGTATTCATGCAAGTGTTTTGTTTTGTCTGAAATGACACTCGAGCAGGTGGTGCTCGAGTGTAGTGATCGAGTGTTTCTTGGTTCTGCTAGAGCCCCTAGGAATACCCTAATCATTGATCCTAATCCTCGAGAACCCGTTTTTCCTTTATTGAATTTTCGTGATTTTAATACTCTGCTTTAGGTTGAGATTTCTTGTTGCACTTAATTATTAGTTTTACTATCGCTTTACTTTTAATGCTCTGTTTTTACATTCTAATACTTTGTTTCATTTTTAGCATTTTGTTTTAAGATTTCGTTGTCACCTAGGATAGATAACCACTCGCTAAAACCGAATTTGGCTTAGATTAGAATAAGTAGATTATATCTTGATTGCTAGTTACTCTCCCATTGGATTGACACCATACTGTACTACAATTGATTAAATAGACAGTTTGGTATTGAGAAAACACCGCAAAAACCTGTTTATCAAATTGGCGCCGTTGCCGGGGATTAGTTAGCTACAATTAGGAAAATCACTTTTCTGAGACTAAGTTTTATTATACTATTATTCTAAAATCGTTTCTGGTTTTCTCTTTGCTTTCAGGTACACTCGATCAACAAGCTCGACCAACACAACTCGAGCTCGTTGATTTTTCTTCTGTATCCAGAGAGCTCACGCAGAACCGAGAAACACTCGATCACTACACTCGAGCACCACCTGCTCGAGTGTCAATTCTGACAACACAAATCACTTGCATGAATACCAGATCCCGTGGTAGTGAAGACCTCATTCCATACTCTGACAGAATAGACCGTTTGCCTCGTGAATACTTGCGAGAACAACGGAACAGATTGAACGAAGAATACACGGATCAGGTGAACATGGAAGAACAAGTACAAGCTACTGAACTAGGAACTCGTCCTAGGAGAGTTAGACACATTGGTGCCGGTGATGCTCCCAGTATCCACACTCAACGCCATGGAATTGTCCCACCAGCCATCGCCAACAACAACTTTGAGATTAAGAGTGGAATGATTTCCATGGTTCAGAACAGTAAATTTCATGGTTTACCTTCTGAGGACCCACTAGATCATCTTGATGAATTTGAAAGACTAACCAGTCTGACAAAAATAAATGGGGTTAGTGAGGATGCTCTGAAATTGCGATTGTTTCCTTTCTCTCTTGGAGACAAAGCACATCTATGGGAAAAACACTTGCCACAAGGGTCTATCACATCATGGGACGCCTGCAAAGAAGCATTTCTAGGCAAATTCTTTTCCAATTCAAGAACTGCGAAACTCCGCAATTCCATCTTTGGTTTTAAGCAAAACCATTCTGAAACATTCTCTGAGGCTTGGGAACGATTCAAGATGTACCAATCACAATGTCCTCATCATGGTTTCACTACTGAGTCCCTTCTCAGTACTCTCTACAGAGGCGTGATCCCCAAGATACGCATGTTGCTAGACACAGCCAGCAATGGGAATTTTCTGAATAAAGATGTCGATGATGGATGGGAATTAGTGGAGAATTTAGCTCAAGCAGACGGCCAATACAGTGAAGACTATGATCGAACTCCTAGAGGCGTAACAGATTCAGATATGGTTAGTAGAAAGGAGCTCAAAGCCATACAAGACAAACTGGACAAGCTACTTTCAGCTCATAATATACAGAACGGGTTGAAGAAGACGATGACGAGGTTCAAGAGGTCAATTTCGTACAGAACCAAAGCAACAATTTCAGACAATTCAACAGCTACAAACCCAACCCCAACCTATCCTACAGAAACACAAATGTGGCGAATCCAAACGGCCAGGTGTACCCACCCAAACCACATCCGCAACCGCAACCAAAACCATTCATACCCAAACAACAGTACCAGCAAACACACCACCAACCACCTCCTGGATACAACACCCAACCACCACAACAAACACCTGAAGCGATTGACATCTTGCAGCAGATACTAAAGGGACAGACAGCCAGCGCTTCCGAATTAACACAGAAATTTGCTGAAGTACATGCTAAGATCGATGCTTCACATAATGAACTCAACTGCAAATTTGAGACCCTCAATGCTCGTCTCAAATATGTGGAGAATCAACAAGGATCTTCATCAACAAACAAACAAACCGGACAGCTACCTGGAAAAGCTGTTCAAAACCCTAAGGAGTATCACGCCAACGCCATTACACTCCGTAGTGGCCGTGAATTGCTAATTCGTGCTGAACCAACAAAGAACACTAAGGACAGTGTCCTTCCAGAAGGGGAGGATGATTTGGTCGAAGAACAGACAGAAATCAGCACGGAAAAACTGAAACCTTTGACACTCGATCAACACACTCGAGCACCACCTGCTCGAGTGTCCGAAGATCAGCCCAAAAACACAACTGACGTACAAAAAGACCCAAAGACGTTTTCTCCACCTCCTTTCAAACCGCAGCTTCCTTTTCCACAGAGATTCAAAAAGGACGTTGCAGACAAGTACAAGGCTCTCTTTGAAAAGCAGATGAAGGATGTTGAAGTAAAAATACCAGTTCTGGACGCCTTTATGCTAATGCCCCCTTATCAAAAGTTTTTGAAAGATGCAGTGAAGGAAAGAACACAAGAAGTCGAAGGGATGGTTGTGCTAACTCATGAGGTCAGCGCTATTATACAAAGAAAAGTTGTGCCTAAGAAGCTTGATGATCCAGGAACATTCACGATTCCATGTTCGCTTGGACCTCTCACATTAAGGAGTTGCTTGTGTGATTTAGGGGCATCAATCAGCGTAATGCCTCTAATAGTCGCCAAAAGATTAGGGTTCGATAAATACAAGTCTTGTAAGATATCATTGGTACTAGCTGACAGATCGGTTAGGATTCCACATGGAATTCTAGAAGACTTACGAGTTCGGGTTGGAGGAGTAGAAATCCCCACGGATTTCGTTGTTCTAGATATGGGAGAAGAACCAAAGGACCCCTTGCTGTTTGGAAGGCCCTTGTTAGCCACTGCAGGAGCTGTGATCAATGTGCCAAAAGGAAAAATCGAACTCAACCTTGGGAAAGATTTCAAGATGACTTTCAGCATCAGTGACATAATGAGAAAACCGACCATTGAGGGTCAGCTGTTCATGGTGCAAGAAATAGATGATCTTTCAAAGGACCTGTTTGGAGAATTGATGGAGAAAGACCACCTTGGTACTGCTTTGATAAAAGACGGTTGTGATGGATACATATACGAAGAAACTGAGGTCTACAAAGGCTTGTTGGACTCTTGCAAATCACTGAAAAGTGAAAAACAGTTCGAGACCTTACACTCGACCTCAACACTCGAGCAAACAGAGCTCGAGCATTCCGATTCAGCCTCTGGAAATCAACACTCGACCTCAACACTCGACCACACTAAGGTCGAGTATCAGATCGATGATGACTGGTCGGAGCTCAAATCACCGAAAGTGGAACTCAAACCACTCCCCTCCGGGCTCAGGTACGCATTTCTTGGATCTAACTCTACTTATCCAGTAATAGTAAATAATGCATTGAGTGATAATGAGTTAAACATGTTGCTTTCTGAATTAAGACGATTTAGAAAAGCTTTAGGATACTCACTGTCTGACATTAGAGGGATCTGTCCCGATTTATGCACACATAGAATTCACCTTTAAAATGAATCTTATTCTAGCAGGGAACCTCAAAGGAGATTGAATCCGAATTTAAAGGAGGTCGTTAAAAAGGAAATTTTAAAACTGTTAGATGCTGATATAATTTATTCTATTTCTGATAGTAAATGGGTGTCTCCTGTGCATTGTGTGCCTAAAAAGGGAGGGGTCACTGTCATTAGAAATGAAAATGATGATTTGATTCCAACTAGAACTATTACAGGACATAGAATGTGCATTGATTTTAGAAAATTGAATTCTGCATCTAGAAAAGATCATTATCCTTTGCCATTCATCGACCAAATGCTAGAAAGGTTGGCTAATCATTCATATTATTGTTTCCTTGATGGATATAGTGGATTTTTCCAAATCCCTATACATCCAAATGATCAGGAAAAAACAACCTTTACTTGCCCTTATGGTACATTTGCATATAGGAGAATGCCATTTGGTCTTTGTAATGCACCTGCTACTTTTCAACGTTGCATGACTTCTATATTTTCGGATCTGATTGAGGAGATGGTCGAAGTGTTCATGGACGATTTCTCTGTCTATGGTTCTTCCTTCTCCTCTTGTTTGTCAAACTTGTGCAGGGTTCTATCTAGGTGCGTTGAGACGGATTTAGTGCTTAATTGGGAGAAATGCCACTTTATGGTGAAAGAAGGGATCGTTCTAGGTCATAAGATTTCTGAAAGGGGCATTGAAGTCGACAAAGCTAAGATAGAAGTTATGGTTCAGTTGCAGCCGCCGAAAACTGTCAAAGACATTAGGAGTTTCTTGGGACATGCAGGATTCTATAGGCGATTCATCAAGGACTTTTCGAAGACTGCTGGACCTTTGACTCGTCTCCTTTGCAAGGAGGCGGATTTCGTCTTTGACGAGGAATGCCTCAAGGCTTTTCTCGAAGTCAAAGACGCCTTGATAACAACACCAATAGTCCAAGCACCCGATTGGAATCTCCCTTTTGAGATAATGTGTGAGGCTAGTGACTATGCTGTTGGAGCAGTTCTAGGACAAAAGATAGATAAGAAACTGAATGTGATCTACTATGCTAGTAGAACACTAGACGAAACCCAAGTGAAATACGCCACCACAGAGAAGGAATTGCTCGCAGTCGTGTTCGCCTTTGAGAAATTCCGGTCCTATCTGGTTGGATCAAAAGTTATTGTGCATACTGATCATGCAGCTCTAAGATACTTGATGAAAAAGAAGGATGCTAAGCCTAGACTGCTTAGATGGATTTTGTTGCTACAAGAATTCGACATGGAGATAGTCGATAAACCAGGGGTTGAAAACAGTGTTGCTGATCACTTATCGAGAATAGAGATTGAAGAAACCCTTCCAATGAATGATTCTATGCCTGAAGAGCAGCTGTTGAGTTTTTCCACCGAACACTCGACCATGACACTCGAGCACCACCTGCTCGAGTGTCAAACCCACAGACAAAGAAGACGTTTTTCGATCGGATCGAAGTTTGTGGGAACATGCTTACCATGGTATGCCGACTTGGTAAACTATTTGGTCGGAGGAGAACTGCCTAAAACCTTGAATTATCATCAAAGGAAGAAATTTTTCAAGGATGTAAGGCAGTATTTTTGGGATGAGCCTTATCTCTACAAGCAAGGATCTGATGGACTATTCAGAAGATGTGTATCAGAAGAGGAAGTCAATGGAATTTTGGAACACTGTCATGGATCTACTTATGGAGGACACTTTGCTGCGTTCAAAACAGCACAAAAAATCCTTCAATCCGGATTATGGTGGCCATCTATTTTTAAAGACTGCCAAGAGTTCATATCCAGATGTGATTGCTGCCAAAGAATGGGTAGTATAAGCAAGAGGAATGAGATGCCGCAGAATCCGATCTTGGAGATAGAAGTGTTTGACTGTTGGGGAATCGATTTCATGGGACCATTTAAGCCTCCTTCTTTAGGAAACAGTTACATTTTGGTTGTTGTGGATTATGTCTCTAAATGGGTAGAACCTATTGCAGCTCCTACAAACGATGCAAAGGTGGTACTTATGCTCTTCAAACACATTATATTTCCCAGATTTGGTGTGCCAAGAGTTGTGATTAGCGATGGAGGATCCCATTTTGTCAACAAGGTTTTCGAGAATTTGCTTAAGAAACATGGGGTTAAACACAAAGTGGCAACTCCTTATCATCCTCAAACCAGCGGACAAGTTGAAGTCTCTAATAGACAGATCAAATCGATTTTGATGAAGATAGTTGGGCTGTCAAAACGCGATTGGGCCGCCAAATTGGATGATACTCTTTGGGCCTATAGGACTGCTTTCAAAACACCTATTGGCCGCACACCTTTTCAATTGCTATATGGAAAATCCTGCCATTTACCAGTTGAGATAGAGTACAAGTCAATTTGGGCAACCAAACTATTGAACTTCGATATCAAGACAGCACAAGAAAAGAGGCAGATGGACCTACATGAGCTTGAAGAAATCAGACTCGAAGCATATGACAGCTCGAAAGCATACAAGGATCGAACAAAAGCAGCTCACGACAAAAAGATCCAGCGGAAAACAATCAAAGTTGGTGATCAAGTACTTCTCTTTAACTCAAGACTCAAGCTATTTCCCGGAAAGTTGCGATCAAAGTAGTCTGGTCCGTTCAAAGTACTGCAAGTTTTACCTTATGGAGCAGTCACTTTAGCCAATGGCAATGGGGAAGGATTCACTGTAAACGGTCATAGAGTAAAACCTTACTTGGCCAACAACACGATTCCCGAGGGAACTTCAGTTCTGCTCGATGAACCACCTCCTCACCAATAAATAGGAGGAAGTCGAGCTTGAGACTATAAACAAGCGCAGTTGGGAGGCAAACCCAAAGGTATCCTCTGTATATACATTCAATTTCTTCCTTTTCGCATATTTTCCTTACAAATTTGCTATTTTTCATTTTTACTTGCATCTATTTCGACTTACATGCACTTGGAAGGTTTTTTGGGTCTCTTTTACAGGAAAATGGGGCCCACATGGGACAAGTGGGGTCAAAACCGACAAGATGGGACAACACTCGACCACGCCTGGTCAAGTGTCCCACTCGAGCATCAGCCAACTTTTGGCAGACTGACACTCGACCAAACCTGCTCGAGTGTCAGGCTCGAGCGTCCCGCCTTCATGCCTATTCACATGCCTCCAAAGCCTATAACTGCCAAAAGCTGAGAAAGGGGAGACATTTACTCCGAAAAATGGGTTAAATCTTTCTTTAATGCAATATCTTTTCCATTTAATTCAAAAAGATTTGATTTAATCTAAGTTCAAATTTTGAATTTGAAATGGCTCCCCCTTGTTTTTCTCCTCTATAAAAGGAGGAGGAGTCTCTCTCCTTTCATTCACACAAAATACATTCTCTCTCTAACATTTCTCTCTAGTTGTTCTCTCTTTTACAGAAGCAAATCGTCTCTCTTTTTGTTCATCTACTACACTCGATCACCTCTGCTCGAGTGTCTTGTTCGAGTGTCCAAAAATTTGCTCTTCCTCCGACCTACTTTCACCATGACAGACGGCAAATCCAACAAAGCCAACCTCCTCCGCCTTAGAGCCAAAAATAATGCTCGATCAAGAAGCAATCCTTACAAGGAGAGTCTTCTATGGCCGCAAGCAAACCCGGCAGAAAGGAGAAGAGGAGAATGGAAGTACAATCTGAGAATGAGTCGGAAGAAAGAGGAGAATACATGGATGAAGACGAATTGGACCCGGACCTTGCTGCTGAAACACTCCGTGAAGATGGATATGGCGAAAGAGAGGCGGCGGAAGCAAGGGAGATAATCCTTGCCGGAAAAAGAGAGAAGGAGATGAAGGAGAGACATAACTCGGCAAGAGCACTAAGCGATCTGCGGAGGATGGATTTTCTAGGCACCCGCTATCCATGCCAGGAAGCGCTGACCGCAATTGGGATAACAAGAGATGTAGATCTCATGTTGCAAAATTATGGGCTTTCCACATTTGTGCAGTATCCGCAAAGAGCATACAAGGAAGAGACTCTTCAGTTTTTGGCGACGGTTCAGATCGTTTTATATGATGCTGAAAACGAGAGTCTCCAAGAAAAGCAAGGTGGCGGTTACATCTTCTTTGCAATAAGAGGAAGAGACTATCGAATGACATTCAAAGCACTTAGGGACCTCTTCGAGTTCCCAAAAGCCGAGTCCGAAAATTATGGACCGGAATTCGATAGAGCAGAGCTGGACGATGTGTGGCGGTCGATTGCATCAACAAGGAGCATATTCTCATCCTCCCGATCTAAGGCATCGCTGATCCGAAACCCGGCTTTGAGGTATTTTCGAACAATCCTAGCAAATACATTTTTCTCACGTTTTACTACTGGACCAATTAATCTAGGAGAAATGGAGATGTTGGCGACTGCTCTTAATGACATTGTTGGTACAAAAAGCGACGGATCCCCGATTATTGGAGATCAAAACAATGCTGGATTAACCATCCAATTTGCTAACCAATTGGTCACATACCGAGATTGGGCAAGGGATAACAAAACTGGATGTCGTGATGGAAAGATCACCATTGGTGGACTTGTCACATGCATTCTGGAAAGATGTAATGTGCCAATCGATGAGACATAATGGGCTGACCCTAGGACTTTGGACGAAGATTGAATCTTTGGCTTCTCTGCGAAAAAGGCCCATCAAAAGCCCCTTTGTGCAAGCCCAATTATCTTTTAGGCCTTTTCTATTTTCTTTCTTAAGGAAATTTCCTTTTAACTTTTAGAAGGAAATTCCCATTTTTCTTTCAAGGGAATTTTTCCCTTTTTCTCTTTAAGTATTTTTTCCTTTTTCTTTAAGATCTTTTGATCTATAAATTGTACTAGGATTTCTACTTTCAATATACAATCTTTTCTAGCAATTTTTGAGTCTCTTATTTTACAAAGGCATTTACGATTTTTCTAGTCTTAAAGTTTTATGCAATTAGATTTCGATTTTAAGTCTATGTTTTATTTCATGAATTCTGAGTAAGTTAGTCTAGGGTTCTTGAGGAAAGGGTGAGATTAGAGGAAAACTTAGGGATTTCTAGATTTATTTATGTTTAATTAAGGTCTTAGATCTCTTTAGTTTAAGTGTTCTTAATGCTTATTTCTTTCTGATCAATTGAAATTCGATCTCTTGGTGAATCTCCCCCGAGAGGCGTTTGGGGATCACTTGAACATGCTTAAATTAAGATAGCATCTTCCTAGCTCAAGAGATTGATTGTCTAGGGTGTTATTAGGAGAGGTCACATTGCGCGAGAGCGAATGTGATTACTTTGTGATTCCTTGCTTAGAGGTCATCTAAATAGGTTGATAGATAAGTCTAGAACCCCTAGGAATACCCTAATCATTGATCCTAATCCTCGAGAACCCGTTTTTCCTTTATTGAATTTTCGTGATTTTAATACTCTGCTTTAGGTTGAGATTTCATGTTGCACTTAATTATTAGTTTTACTATCGCTTTACTTTTAATGCTCTGTTTTTACATTCTAATACTTTGTTTCATTTTTACCACTTTGTTTTAAGATTTCGTTGTCACCTAGGATAGATAACCACTCGTTAAAACCGAATTTGGCTTAGATTAGAATAAGTAGATTATATCTTGATTGCTAGTTACTCTCCCATTGGATTGACACCATACTGTACTACAATTGATTAAATAGACAGTTTGGTATTTGAGAAAACACCGCAAAAACCTGTTTATCACATGCTCGAGTGTCAGAGACTCGAGTGCCAAATCTTCTAGTTTGCATCCTGAACTTCAACCTTAGGCCAGATGATTCCTCATTGTTCTTATTGTAATCCGAAATACTCCGTGATAAGCTCTAAAAAGTACCTAAAAATCCCTTTTATGAAATGTATGCAATGCCCAACACTAATAATGCATTATGCTAAAAAGAACCTAAAACAATGATAACAATGCAAGTATGAATGCAAAACATGCTAAATAATGGTCCTAAAATGTGGTAAAATGCAGACACATCAACTCCCCCAAACTTAGTCTTTGCTTGCCCTCAAGCAAATATGCATCGAACTAAGAAGGAAGAGAAGTTGCTGACAATGGGAACATCTTACTTAAACAAATGACACGCCAAACTAAAAAACCGTAATCCACAAGTGAAACCTCATCCTTTTGTAAGAACCACAATTTACTTTCATCAAGGCTTAGCATCAAGACCGAATATTCCCTAACACTTAGTTGGACTCTTAAGAAACTCAGATTTGAAACCTATTTCTTTCAAGTGCAGTCCGCAAGAGGGGCTATTGATCAAAGACCTTGGGATTCAACTTCCTCAAATTCAGCTAGTCACTAATGGTTTAAGCATTTTCGATCACTTCTCAACTCCTTACTCGTTTTTATTGGCTTTAGCTTTATCAATGAAGCACGAAAAAGTACGGGTTTACGCACAGTCCCGGTTCACCTTAGGCATCGATGTATTAGCTTTATCAATGAGACGCAAAAAAGTACGGGTTTACGCACAGTCCCGGTTCATTTTAGGCGATATCGAAATGGTTTTATTGTTGAACACAAGAAGGTACAGGTTTACGCACAATCCCCATTCATCTTAGACCATATATTTTGAGCCGAGTTTTGAGAAGGATGATTCTATATTCACCTTATGCTTTTCTTTTTACTTAGCTAGCTGAACCTAAGGAAGAATCTTATGCAATGTATCTCAAGCCCCTAATTTGGAAAATAGAATTCGATTATGAGGTAACAAATCAGGTTCTTTTCGAGACACAACCTAAGAGTTCAAAAGGAAAAAACGCGATTCTAAGAGTTCACTATGGTTACTAGCCAATCAACCTAGCGAGTCTACCTATCTAGCAAGATGATTCTCGAAATTCTAGACTCAATCCTATATGAATGAAATGCAGCTACATGAACACTCTGTTTTTGACTTATGCATTTTCGATTTTTTTTCAAATTTTTTTTGTTTTTCTATGCCTTAGATGTGATGCAAATGGTCAAATGCAAGAATAAAAACTAAGAACCACAGAAAACAAAATCAAATATCCTCTAGAACCCTCCCCCAAACTTAAATCACACAGTCCCTTGTGTGTATAAAAGTCCGAAAGAGGATCCCAGACCAGCAAGTCAAGTGAAAAATATGCAAAAGCAAGCCAAGTAAAAGAAATGTAAAAGCAAGTCAATTGAAAAATATGCAATGGTATTTATAATGAAAGGAAGGGGTTTTTGTACCTCTTAATGATTCCAGTAGTCGGCTGCCACATTTCGCATGAGTTCCATGTAGTTGTCATTATGCCTCTGACGCTCGAGCTCAGCTTGCTCGAGCGTTTCCGTCGAATGTTTGGATTGCTCGACTGATTGGTGCTCGAGCGGTTGGCTCGAGCTTGCTCTAGCTGCATCGAATGGTCTTCTATATGAGAAGGCTGCGGGGTTTGCTGAGGAGTGTCTAGCTGGTGCGGGTTGGTGCTGCCTCTCACGATCTGTGGATATGGAGGCTCTTCTTGGACGAATAGTTGGTGGTGGTGGTGGTGGTCCGCTGTTCCTTTCTAGAGCTGCTACTCTCCTACTTAGATCATCGTTTTCCTGCCTTCTAGCTTCGTCGCTAGCAGTCAGCTTCTTCACCTTCTTCATCAACCATTTGTTCATTTTCTGCAACAAGCCTATGTGCTTGTGTGCTTCTCGAATTGGTTCTCCTTGACGAGGTGGCATCGTGTATTCTTCAAAACAATACGCCTCAGGATCCACTTCATCACTGTTTGTTGGAGATGAACTCTGCTGAGGGCCATTGGGATCGTACAAGGCTTCTAGAGGCGGATTGAAATCCATGTTTTGCCCCATCCTTATCGATGTGTACTCCCTGTTTGGCAAGAGTAGAAAAGCATTTGGTCTAAGTAAATGATGGAAAGAGTAAAGGAGCTTACCTCGAACTTCCGTCGTAGCCAAGAATTGACTCCTCCTTAAGTGATCGATGTTCATGAACCGAGGGTCAGCCCATGGTGTCTCATCGATTGGCACATTACATCTCTCCAGAATGCATGTGACAAGTCCGCCAATGGTGATCTTTCCATCACGTCTTCTAGTTTTGTTATCTCTTGCCCAATCGCGGTATGTGACCAATTGGTTAGCAAATTGGATGGTTAATCCACCATTGTTTCGATCTCCAATAATCGGGGATCCGTCGCTCTTTGTACCAACAATGTCTTTGAGAGCAGTCACCAACATCTCCATTTCTCCTAGATTAATTGTTCCAGTAGTAAAACGTGAGAAAATTGTATTTGCGAGGATTGTTCGAAAATACCTCAAGGCCGGGTTTCGGATCAGCGATGCCTTAGATCGGGAGGACGAGAATCTGCTCCTTGTTGACGCAATCGACCGCCACACATCATCCAACTCTGTTCTATCGAAATCCGGTCCATAATTTTCGGACTCGGCTTTTGGGAACTTGAAGAGGTCCCTAAGTGCTTTGAAAGTCATTCGGTAGTCCCTTCCTCTAATTGCAAAGAAGATGTAACCGCCACCTTGCTTTTCTTGGAGATTCTCGTTTTCTGCATCGTATAAAATGATCTGAACCGTCGCCAAAAACTGGAGAGTCTCTTCCTTGTATGCTCTTTGCGGATACTGCACAAACGTTGACAGCCCATAATTTTGTAACATGAGATCTACATCTCTTGTTATCCCCATTGCGGTCAGCGCCTCTTTGCATGGATAGCGGGTTCCTAGAAAATCCATCCTCCGCAGATCGTTTAGTGCTCTTGCCGAGTTATGCCTCTCCTTCATCTCCTTTTCTCTTTTTCCGGCAAGGATTATCTCCCTTGCTTCTTCCGCCTCTCTTTCGCCATACCCATCTTCACGAAGTGTTTCAGCAGCAAGGCCTGGGTCCACCTCGTCTTCATCCATGTATTCTCCTCTTTCTTCATACTCATTTTCAGATTGTACTTCCAACCGTCTCTTCTCCTTTCTGCCGGGTGATATGTCTGCTTTTTACCACATTTTAGGACTATTATTTAGCATTTTTTGCATTCATACTTGCATTATTATCATTGTTTTAGGTTCTTTTTAGCATAAATCGCATTATTAGTGTCGGGCATTGCATACATTGCATAAAAGGGATTTTTAGGTACTTTTTGGAGCTTATCACAGAGTATTTCGGATCACAAGAAGACCAATGAGGAATCGACTGGCCTAAAGTTGAAGTTCAAGATGCAAACTAGAAGATTTGTCGAGTGCCTTTACGGGCCAGAACTAAGACTTAGGACGAAGATTGGCTCTTTGGGCTTCTCTGCGAAAAAGGCCCATCAAAAGCTCTTTTGTGCAAAGCCCAATCTTCTTTTAAGTTCTTTTTCTATTTTCTTTCTTAGGGAAATTTCCTTTTAACTTTTAAAAGGAAATTCCCATTTTTCTTTCAAGGGAATTTTTCCCTTTTTCTCTTTAAGTATTTTTCCTTTTTCTTTAAGATCTTTTGATCTATAAATTGTACTAGAATTTCAAGTTTCAATAAACAATCTTTTCCAGCAAAATTTCGAGTCTTATATTTACAAATACAATCTTTTCTAGCAATTTTCGAGTCTTATCTTTACAAAGCAATTTACGATTTTTTAGTCTTAAGTTTTATGCAATTAGATTTCGATTTTAAGTCTTTGTTTTATTTCATGAATTCTGAGTAAGTTAGTCTAGGGTTCTTGAGGAAAAGGTGAGATTAGGGGAAAACTTAGGGATTTCTAGATTTGTTTATGTTTAGTTAAGGTCTTAGATCTCTTTAGTTTAAGTGTTCTTAATGCTTGTTTCCTTCTGATCAATTGAAATTCGATCTCTTGGTGAATCCCCCCGCGAGAGGCGTTTGGGGAATCACTTGAACATGCTTAAATTAAGATAGCATCTTCCTAGCTCAAGAGATTGATTGTCTAGGGTGTTATTAGGCTTTGTAAGGTCCATACTTAAGGCCTCTTGAATTTCCAATCGTTGGGCGAGAGTCAAGTCAGGTTGTCTTTTAGGAGAGGTCCCATTGCGCGAGAGCGAATGTGATTACTTTGTGATTCCTTGCTTAGAGGTCATCTAAATAGGTTGATAGATAAGTCTAGAACCCCTAGGAATACCCTAATCATTTATCCTAAACCTCGAGAACCCGTTTTTCCTCTATTGAATTTTCGTGATTTTAATACTCTACTTTAGGTTGAGATTTTGTGTTGCACTTTATTAGTTTCGCTATTGCTTTACTTTTAATGCTCTGTTTTTACATTCTGATTTCATGTTTCGTTTTTAGCATTTTGTTTTAGGATTTTGTTGTCACCTAGGATAGATCACCATTCACTAAAACCGAATTTGGCTTAGATTAGAATAAGTAGATTATATCTTGATTGCTAGTTACTCTCCCATTGGATTGACACCATACTGTACTACAATTGATTAAATAGACAGTTTGATATTTGAGGAAACACTGCAAAAACCTGTTTATCACCGGGTTTGCTTGTGGTTCTAGAAGACTCTCCTTGGGAAGGATTGCTTCTTGACCGAGCATTATTCTTGGCTCTAAGGCGGAGGAGGTTGGCTTTGCTGGATTTGCCGTCTGTCATGGTGAAAGTTGGTCGGAAAAAGAGCAAACGTTCTGACACTCGAACTAGACACTCGAGCTGAGGTGATCGAGTGTAGTAGATGAATAAAGAGAGATGATTTGCTTCTGTAAAAGAGAGAACAACTAGAGAGAAATGTTAGAGAGAGAGTGTATTTTGTGTGAATGAAAGGAGAGAGGCCCCTCCTCCTTTTATAGAGGAGGAAAAACAAAGGGGGAGCCTTTTCAAATTCAAAATTTGAACTTGGATTAAATCAAATCTTTTTGAATTAAATGGAAAAGATTTTGCATTAAAGAAAGATTTAACCCATTTTTCGGAGTAAATGTCTCCCCTTTCTCAGCTTTTGGCAGTTATAGGCTTTGGAGGCATGTGAATAGGCATGAAGGCGGGACGCTCGAGCCTGACACTCGAGCAGGTTTGGTCGAGTGTCAGTCTGCCAAAAGCTGGCTGATGCTCGAGTGGGACACTCGACCAGGCGTGGTCGAGTGTTGTCCCATCTTGTTGGTTCTTACCCCACTTGTCCCATATGGGCCCCACTTTCCTATAAAAGAGACCCAAAAAACCTTCCAAGTGCATGTAAGTCGAAATTTGTAAGGAAAATATGCGAAAAAGAAAATTTGTAAGGAAAATATGCGAAAAAGAAAAAAATTGAATGTATATACAGAGGATACCTTTGGGATTGCCTCCCAACTACGCTTGTTTATAGTCTCAAGCTCGACTTCCTCCTATTTATTGGAGAGGAGGTGGTTCATCGAGCAGAACCAAAGTTCCCTCGGGAATCGTGCTGTTTGCCAAGTAAGGCTTCACTCTATGACCGTTGATATGATCGTGGATGACACAACAGCTGCAGCACCTGAAGTAGAGGGTCGGATAACACGTTCCAGAGCTAAGGAGATGGCGAAAGAAGCTCATTCCCTCATTGCAGAAGGAGTTGACGAGCTAGCAGCTGCACAAGTCCTCAACATCTCCATCTTGAAGACTTCTCCTAGTAATGATAACTAGGTAACTTAGGTGAGGAAGTTTGTACTCTTTTTCCCATAAAGAGTTTTGTCCCAATTGGGTTTTCTCTCATGGTTTTTAATGAGGCAGATGGAATCACTACGGCGAATTACTTAGGAGTCTTACCATTAGGAGAATAATGTACAAACCAATCTGGTTTTGTACTTAGTAGATTTTGAGGTGCACCATTAAGGGACGCCTCGTTGTTTTTATTTTAAACGCCTCGTTGTTTTATTTAAGTTTCAAACTACATGTTGTTTTTTTTTTGTTTAAAAATTACATGTTGTTCTGTTTTAGGGTTGTATTTAAACCCCAGAACTTGCTGTAAATTTCTTAGAGTATTATTTTAACAAAAAGACTTCTTTAAAGTTTTCATGCTCTCAAGCCACGGTTCTGGACATCCTAGAGCCTGAATCTCCTATCACGTTGTGAGCCAAGAGATTCTTCACTTAATTCATATAATCACAGACACTATCCATTTAATCACTTCAATTTGTCACCCCACCAATTCACACGAATCAGCTGCCATATCCATCTCCATCAATCCTTCAGTTCTTTGTCTCACAGAGACCTTTGCCACGTATCTCAAGAAATACTCGATCAAATCCGCTCAAAACTCATAGCCGAGTTTCTCACACTCCAATCTATCCGCTACTCAAATTTCATTCGATTCCGAGTTCTCTAGCCCCGATTTTCAGAGTCCTTTCCTAGGGAGAATCACATCAAGTGGTATCAGAGCCAACTCTGTGCCAAGGCTGAGAAAATCTCTAACCCTAATCTCTCGTTCTCTTGTTATTTTCGTTCTCATTCATTGTTAGAGTTTAGATTCGTTTTCCTGATTGAATTAGGATTAGGTTTTGTTTCCTGATTGAATTAGGATTAGTTTTGAGTTTTCCTATTAGAATTAGGATTAGTTTCTATTTTCCTATTAGAATTAGGATTAGGTTTTCTGTTTTCCTGTTAGAATTAGGATTAGTTTAGGAATCCTATTCCTAGTAGGATTAGGATTTTCATTTTTTTAGGCTTTTATTTCCTTTCTTTTCATCTTAGAACTAGTTACTGTGAGTTGTTTTGACTTCCTTTCAGGTACAATGGAGCTTTCAGCTGAAGCTATGGAAGCTCTAAGCAAAGCCATGGCTTAGCAAATCAAAGAAGCCAATCAAGCAATAGCTTCTCAGCTCATTCAGCAATTAGAGCAGCTTGATAGCAAGTTTGATAACCGATTTAAAGAGCTAAAGAATGATCAAAGTGCTACCGAGCCAGAATCATCAGAGCCTCCTAGTCCTAATGAAGTAATCAGGATTGCTAAAGGAAAGGCACATGTGGGTTCTTCTTCTAGACAGCAGAGAGTTAGACGCCTTAAATCACCAATTAGGGACAGAGAAACAGTTGGTCATCAAAGGAGAAGCTCACAGCCACAAAGACGGTCTGATTACGTGTCTAGACATAGGATTTATGTGAAATCAGATCATGAGCATTTAGGAGAAGGTGAGAGATCAGAATATAGTGGTGAAACGTTAAGGAGACCCAGAAACAGGAGCAATGCACGTGAGTATGATCCTTTGAGGCAGCAGCTGAGCAACATTAAGATCCAATTCCCTCCTTTTCATGGCACCAATGACGCAGAGACATATCTGGATTGGGAGAGGAAGATGGAGTCTAATTTTCTGGTGCAGGGAACTTATGAGCTTAACAAAGTGAAGATAGCAGTCTCAGAGTTCAATGGCTATGCATTGTTGTGGTGGGAGCAGTTGGGACTTGTCAGAGATAGACAAAGAGAGCCTCCAATCACCACTTGGACAGAACTAGTTGCGCACATGAGGAGAAAATTTATGCCTGCCCATTATCAGAGAGAGATGCTTAGCAAGTTGAGACGCCTTGTACAAGGCACCAGATCAGTTCGTGATTACTATCAGGAGTTGGAGACACTTATGATCAGAGCTAATTTGAGGGAGAGTGAGGATATGGTGATGTCACGTTTTCTTAGGGGATTGAACAGAGAGTTGCAAGATAAGGTAGAGTTGCAGAATTATGAAGATGTGCAAGAGATGGTGCACAAAGCTGAGTTGATAGAAGAACAACTTAAGAGGAGAATTGGCAGGTCTACTTTCAATTCTAGTATCCCTAAGCCAAGAGAATTCACTAAATCAGCTCCAATCAAAGATAATAGACCCACAGCCTCTATAGTGAAAGAAGAGGTCAAAACAGAGCTTAAAACCAGAAGTGGCACTTCTAATAGCAATGTCAGATGCTTCAAGTGTCAAGGAATGGGACACTACTCCAGAGATTGTCCTAATAAGAAGATGTTTCTATTGAGAGAAGGAGGAGAGATTGTGCCTCAGGATAGCTCAGAAAGTGAGGTAGAGGACGATTTGGAGGAGGAAGAAGCAGCTGCAGCAGTTGGAGAGTTACTTGTTGCACGCAGAGCATTGAGCATTCAGGTTCATCCAGATGATAAGGAACAGCGTGAGAATCTCTTCCACACCAGATGTGTAGTTGAGGATAAGGTTTGCACCTTGATTGTTGATGGAGGCAGCTGCACCAATGCCGCCAGTGAGGAGATGGTGAAGAAGCTTAATCTTAAGACTACTTCACATCCTAAACCGTATCAGCTGCAGTGGTTAGACAACAAGGGTGCTGTAACCGTTTCTCAGCAAGTACTCATCAAGGTGGCGATTGGGAAGTATGAAGATGAGTTGCTGTGTGATGTTGTGCCAATGAGGTCTAGTCACGTTCTCTTAGGCAGACCATGGTAGTATGATAGGCGTGTGATGCATGATGGGTACACAAACAAGCAGGTGTTTGAGTACAAGGGACGAAAAATCAGTCTTCTTCCACTCACACCAGCTGAAATCTACAAGGATCAGATGCATATGAACAGAAAGGAGAAGGAGAAAGTGTCAAATGCATTGTACATCAATCACAGTGAGTTTAACAAGCTGTTTGATCCAGAAATGACTACTTTTATGTTTGTGTACAAGGAGACATTGCCGTGTACTAAACGTTCACAGGAGCTTCCACATGAGATGATTCAGATCATAGAGGAGTATGAGGACGTTTTTCATAAAGAGATACCACCGGGATTGCCTCTAATTCGTGGTATTGAGCATCAGATTGATCTAGTGCCTGGTTCTGTGTTGCCAAACAAACCAGCTTACAGAACTAATCCAGTTGAGACTAAAGAGCTTCAGAAGCTAGGAGGAGCTGCAATCAACTACCCAACTTATGACAAGGAGCTGTATGCATTAGTTAGAGCACTTCAAACGTGGCAGCATTACTTGTGGCCAAAAGAATTCATAATTCATACAGATCATGAGTTGTTGAAGCACTTAAAGGGACAGCAAAAGCTCAACAAGAGACATGCCAGATGGATGGAGTTCATAGAGACGTTTCCATGCATAGTTAAGTACAAGAAAGGTAAGGATAATGTAGTTGCAGATGCATTATCAAGAAGGTACATTTTAGTCTCTACTTTAACTTCTAAGTTGGCTGGTTTTGAGAATATTAAAGACTTGTATGAGACTGACAATGACTTTGCTGAGAGCTATGGCAAATGCCATAAGTTTGCTGTTGATAAATTCTTTAGACAGGATGGTTATTTGTTCTACAATAATCGCTTGTGTATACCAAGAGGATCAATCAGAGAGCTGCTAGTTAGAGAGGCGCATGGAGGTGGATTAGCAGGGCATTTTGGAGTTACAAGGACTCTACTTGGACTGCAGGATCACTTCTATTGGCCAAACATGAAGACATATGTCGATCAGGTTTGTTCTAGGTGTGAAACGTGTAAAATGGCTAAGAGTAAGGTACAGCCACACGGTTTGTACACACCTCTTCCTATTCCTTTGCAGCCCTGGACTAATTTATCTATGGACTTTGTACTTGGCTTACCTCGAACCAGAAATGGTAGAGATTCTATTTTTGTGGTTGTTGACAGGTTTAGCAAGATGGCTTACTTTATAGCTAGCCACAAGACGGATGATGCTGTTTGTGTAGCTAATCTGTTTTTCAGGGAAGTTGTGAGATTGCATGGAATGCCTCAAGTGATAGTTTCAGATCGAGACACCAAATTCTTAGGGCATTTCTGGCAGACTGATAGACAGACAGAAGTAGTGAACAGAACGTTGTCAACACTTCTAAGGACGTTTGTGAAGAGCAACATCAAGTCATGGGAAGAGTGTCTACCACATGTAGAGTTTGCTTACAATCATGCTAAGCATTCTGCCACTCTCTTTTCTCCCTTTGAGATTGTATACGGTTTTAACCCACAATCCCCTCTAGACTTGATTTCTTTGCCTTTGAGTGTGAAATGTAGTGCAGATGGAAAAGCAAAGGCTGAACAAGTCAGGAGAATTCACGCCAAAGCCAAGGAGAACATAGAGAAGAAGACAGAGCAGTACAAGAAGCATGCCAACAAAGGAAAAAAGGAGCTGATATTTGAACAAGGAGATTTGGTCTGGATTCATCTCAGGAAAGACCGATTTCCAGAAGAGAGGAAGAGCAAGCTACTGCCACGAGTTGATGGTCCATTTGAAGTCATCAAGAGGATCAACAACAATGCTTACAAGATCGATCTCCAAGGTAAGTATAACATATCAAATTCGTTCAATGTTTCTGATTTGCTTCCTTATGTTGCAGATACAAATTTGAGGACAAATCCTTTTCAAGAGGGAGAGAATGATATGATCGTGGATGACACAACAGCTGCAGCACCTGAAGTAGAGGGTCGGATAACACGTTCCAGAGCTAAGGAGATGGCGAAAGAAGCTCATTCCCTCATTGCAGAAGGAGTTGACGAGCTAGCAGCTGCACAAGTCCTCAACATCTCCATCTTGAAGACTTCTCCTGGTAATGATAACTAGGTAACTTAGGTGAGGAAGTTTGTACTCTTTTTCCCATAGAGAGTTTTGTTCCAATTGGGTTTTCTCTCATGGTTTTTAATGAGGCAGATGGAATCACTACGGCGAGTTACTTAGGAGTCTTACCATTAGGAGAATAATGTACAAACCAATCTGGTTTTGTACTTAGTAGATTTTGAGGTGCACCATTAGGGGACGCCTCGTTGTTTTTATTTTAAACGCTTCGTTGTTTTATTTAAGTTTCAAACTACATGTTGTTTTTTTGGTTTAAAAATTACATGTTGTTCTGTTTTAGGGTTGTATTTAAACCCCAGAACTTGCTGTAAATTTCTTAGAGTATTATTTTAACAAAAAGACTTCTTTAAAGTTTTCATGCTCTCAAGCCACGGTTCTGGACATCCTAGAGCCTGAATCTCCTATCACGTTGTGAGCCAAGAGATTCTTCACTTAATTCATATAATCACAGAAACTATCCATTTAATCACTTCAATTTGTCACCCCACCAATTCACACGAATCAGCTGCCATATCCATCTCCATCAATCCTTCAGTTCTTTGTCTCACAGAGACCTTTGCCACGTATCTCAAGAAATACTCGATCAAATCCGCTCAAAACTCATAGCCGAGTTTCTCACACTCCAATCTATCCGCTGCTCAAATTTCTTTCGATTCCGAGTTCTCTAGCCCCGATTTTCAGAGTCCTTTCCTAGGGAGAATCACATCAACCGTTCACAGTGAATCCTTCTCCATTGCTATTGGCTAAAGTGACTGCTCCATAAGGTAAAACTTGCAGTACTTTGAACAGACCAGACCACTTTGATCGCAATTTTCCGGGAAATAGCTTGAGTCTTGAGTTAAAGAGAAGCACTTGATCACCAACTTTGATTGTTTTCCGCTGGATCTTTTTGTTGTGAGCTGCTTTTGTTTGATCCTTGTATGCTTTTGAGCTGTTATATGCTTCGAGTCTGATTTCTTCAAGCTCATGTAGGTCCATCTGCCTCTTTTCTTGTGCTGTCTTGATATCGAAATTCAAGAGTTTGGTTGCCCAAATTTACTTGTACTCTATCTCAACTGGTAAATGGCAGGATTTTCCATAGAGCAATTGAAAAGGTGTGCGGCCAATAGGTGTTTTGAAAGCAGTCCTATAGGCCCAAAGAGTATCATCTAATTTGGCGGCCCAATCACGTTTTGACAGCCCAACTATCTTCATCAAAATC
>JAKUCM010005284.1:0-71550 GCA_023374145.1 Lepidium sativum | reverse complement strand
AGAAAAGCCGGCCCTGCATAAGCACATAGAATCCAATCTACATATACCAAAAATAAAAATAGTCACATATATACAAAAATTAAGGTAATTAAACTATAAATCTTCTATACAAATATATAAACGAAATTACCTCAAATGTTTCTTGTAATTCTTCAATAGTTTTCTTTGGATAACGATTAAAGAAATCTCCACGTACACAAAATGACTTCGACTCAGTTATTTCAACTCTGATCAGAGAGGACGATTTGTAAATCGTCATTAGGAAGACTACATAAAAATAAAATATTAGTTTATGTTATATAATATATATCGGATTAGAAAATGAGAATGATAAATAAAACTGTGTATAATAATAATTACTTGGATCGTAGAGCCAATACTTCAGGAATTTCCTCATTATCAAACAATGTTTGTGTACAATCCAAACGCAGTAGAAACACTCTTTTTGTCTACAATAAATACACTATATAGTTAAAATAATGTTTTGTTCCAAATTGCATGATTTGTATTAATAGTATGAAAACTCTCCTTACAAATTGATTTTAGTGCATTACCTCTAAACTCCCTAATCTTAACTAATTGCATGACAACAATTACTTTGATTATGAAATCTTTTAGTCGTCTTCTCTTGAAAAGACTCACTATAATTTTCTCAAAATACACATGATAATCGAACATCTCATCTCTGAAAATTATATATCATATATACATAATTAAGATATATCGAAATCAATATGTAATAGTTACAACAATAAAAAACTATTGAAGATTTTTAAATAATATATATATATATTATTTCACATAATTAAAATATGTAAAACTTATATGAAATAGTTTATTAAAATTATAATTTAGTGCAACATACTCGGAATTACTCATCTCAATTGTTAAACATTTAGTTTGTTTCCCATTCGTCTTACTAACTATAATAATATTAACACTTACCAAGGGACCAATGATATCCACAAAATTTAGTAAAAATTGAATTTTTAAAGCATATTATATACTATAAACATATATCTCAAATGTTAATTAAGTTTGAAAAGTTCATTATGTAGGAGATATAATACATACCACCCAAAGATGAATCATCAAAATTACCATCAATCAATGTATTGAAATCTGTGAATTGTAGTCCGACCAGATTGGTAAATAATGGGTTAGTCGACCTTTGTGTAAAGAAATATGGTATTGTATTTGTGGGAACTCGTTTTGTAAGAACCAACATTGGACACACTTGAAAATTACTTTAATTTTTCGTGTATGTTGAAGTATCAGCTCAACTTAAGTTCAATTACAATGGCGGAATTAGTAATTGAGAATCCGATGTTCGCAAAGAAAAAAGGTTAATACGCGGGAGTTATATAGTTCCTCACTAAAACCAGTGAGTACATCTCTCTTCGGAAGTTAATCTGGAATCTATTAACATCATTAGATCTTGTTACAGTGAGTTCTCTCTCTGTTCTACAATGGTGAAAGCTTAAAAGAAAGATACAATGAATGAATCTAGCCTAAATCCTGGCTTTGTTCATGTTGAGCTGATTATGGGCTTTTACGCTCGGCCCATGAGCCAAAAGAGCCAAAAAACGTTAAGCCTTATTAGCTTGAGTCTCATTAAACAAATCTCATTGCTTAATGGGATTCTGGTTTGGCCCACAGACCAAAACGAGGAAACAAATCCAACAATATCCACCTTGGTCGCTCATTTGGTCTGAGAGCGTAACCCTAGCCGCATCTCACTCTCTCTTCTTCTCCTCTTGTCTTCTTCATCTTTTCTTCTTTATTTCTCTGAGTTTACGATTTCCGGTGCTAAGAATCTTCAGGAGCTCAACTATGCTTCCTTCATACACCTCGCTTTCCAGATGGTTTCAAGATCACCGATGGATCTTGTCTTCTTCCGAGTGACGACTCAACTTCTCTGTATGTCTCCTTCGCTTATCTCCTTTTTCCTGAGTTTCTTGACAACATGCAACAACAGATCTAGTCTTTTTTGATAGATTTGTCGATTCATATTCACTCTTTTTTTCCGGTGAACCTGACGCTCCTTTGACGGTGGATCTGAATCACCGAGTAAGGAAAACCGGTAAAAAAAAAATTCCTATCTCTTCTACATATTTCAGATTTACAAAGAAGATAGAAAGATTGTCTTTTCCTCCACCCTTACTTTACTAGATCTGATTGTTCCTTTTTTTTCTTTTCTTTTGTTGATGCAGCTCTTGACTAACGAGTCTTGCAACTTTTCACCTTCTTGAGTGTAAGTAGCCTTTACTCTTTACTTTCACTTGATACCCTGATTCTTGTGCTCCTGAATCGAAGAATATTTGTTTCTTTTCTTTTAAATTAGTGGTACAAACAAACTCACTTCTTTTTTCTTTTTGTTGAAGTTCCAAAGGTTTCAACAGATCTGAGCTCTTCGTCTTCAGATCTACAAGACGAAAGCTCATGCAACATCTCTTAGGCTTCTTCCATTCTCAAAAACTGCATGAAGCCTTTGAACTTCTCTGCATGTATGACTTTTGTGAACATGTCTGCAGGATTAATAGATGTGTGTATCTTGGTGACTTTGATCCTTTTATCTTCTGTCACATCTCTGTTGTAGTTGTACTTTACCTGAATATGCTTTGTTCTCTCGCTGCACATTATGTTCTTTGCTAGATAGATTGCGCTTTGAGTCACAATAGATTTCAACTATTCATGTACGTAGTTTCATCTCTTCGCATATTCCCTGTATCCACACTGCTTCTCTGCTAGCTTCTGATAATGCTATGTACTCAGACTCTGTTGTAGATAAAGCTACAACTTTCTGTAGTCTTGATCTCCATCTTATCATATTGTTTCCAATTGTGAAAAAATAACCTGAAATTGATCTGCGTTTATCTAAATCTGAAGCGAAATTTTAATCACAGTATCCTTTAATGCTGAATTTTGAATCTCTTTTGAACGTTAAACTGATCTTTGCTGCTTCTGTTAGGTATTTTGTTATCCATTTCACTGCTAACCAATGTGTCTTTCCTGGTTTTGACATGTATCTGCTGACAATGCCAATGGAGTAAGCAAGGTCTCGCCTTGATCTAACCATTGCATACATCAAGCTCCTTACTGCGCTTGTATAAGGTACGTCTTCTATACCCTCTGTTTATGTTTCTTCATCCTCTCTAGAGATGCTCTTTAGTTTGAACTGAGCCCCAAGTGATGTAGAAACTGATATGCTATCACTCATGTTGAATGTGTTGAGAATCTGCTTGATGTAGCTTTCTTGCGACAATTTGATTGTGCCCTGTTTTCTGTCTCTGAAAATGTCCATGCCTAGAATCTTTCTTGCTGGCCCTAGGTCTTTCATCTCAAACTGCTTGCTCAGTCATTGTTTTGGAGTTACAATTTGCTGTTTCTATGTTGATGCAATGAGCATATCATCTACGTATATGAGAAGATTGATCATGTCATCAACTATTTTTCCTTTGTAGTACACACATGGATCATACTCACTTTTCTGAAACTGTTGTTTAGTCATGAAATCATTAAACCTTGTATTCCATTCTCTTGGTGACTGTTTTAGACCGTATAAAGATTTCTTGAGTAAACATACTTTTCCTTCTTTGCCTTTTACCTCGTAGCCTTCTGGTTGATTCATGTAGATTTCTTCCTGTAGTGTTACATGTAAAAAGGTTGTTCTAGTTCCATGTTCCAATTAGTGACTGAAGATAAAATATCATAATTGAAACATGTTTAACTACTGGTGCAAATATGTCATTGTAATCAACTCCCTCAACCTGTGCATAACCCTTAGCAATCAATATGCTTTTAAATCTTGTTTATTTCAACTCCTGGTATGCCTGGTTTTAATTTGAATAGCCATCTGCATCCAATTACCTTTTGCTTCTGAGGTTTATCGACTAGTAACCATGTGTTGTTTTTAATAAGGGAATCCATTTCCTCATCAGATGCTTAAATCCATCTCTTTTTGTATTTGCTCTACATTGCCTCTGAATAGCTTTTAGGTTCCTCAAGTTCAATTTCTTCTGAACTTGATAGTGCAAAAGCAATTAGGTTTGCTTCTTCGAACCTAGAGGGAGGTCTTATAGTTCTTCTCTTTCTGTTTCGAGCTAATAGATAGTCATCCAAAGTAGTTTCACTTCTTTCTGAACTTTCTGTCTCTGATTGACTCTCATCATCACTGATACCTTCTGGAACATACTCTAGACTTACTCCACCTGATCTTGCAATCCCTTTTAGTTGATTATCCTCTCCAAGTATTTCCTCTTAGTTCACTCTGAAAGTTACCTTCTTCTCAGATTTCCTTTCTTCCTGAATTTGCTTAACCTTAGGTTTCTGTTTTTCTGTGATAGAGTCCTTGTAGAGCTCATCTTCGCTAAAGACTACATCTCTGCTTATCACTAGTTTCTTGTCTTCTATTAGCCAAATTCGATAACATTTAGTTTCCATGCCGTAACCAATAAAGACTCCTTTCATAGCTTTTGGACTTATTTTGTCTTGAATAGTGTGAACATATGTTATACAACCGAAACTTCTTAGGTGACTATACTCAGGTTTAGAGTTTGACCACACTTCTTTTGGTACATCAAAGTTAATTGATGCTGCTTGTGATCTATTTATAAGATAACTGCCGTATTTGCTGCCTCTGCCCAAAATTCTCCACCTAGACCTGATTCTGAAAGCATGCACCTCACTTTCTCCATTATAATCCTATTCATTCTTTCATATACTTCATTTTGCTGTGGTGTGTAGGCACATGTTCTGTGTCTTTTAATCCCTGATTCTTTGCATAAGTCTTCGAACTGTTTGTTATAGTACTCAAGACCATTATCAGTTCTCAAACACTTGATTTGTTTCCCTGTTTGATTTTCTATTAAAGTTTTCTAGTCCTTGAATGCTTGAAATTCATCACTCTTCCTCTTGAGAAACTAAATCCAAACTTTCTTAGAGTAGTCATCAATCAAACTGATAAAGTATCGTCATCCTGAAATGCTAGGTGTAGTATTCTGTGAGCCCCATAAATCCGAATGGATGTACTCTAAAGTACATTTTGTTGTGTGTTTTGCCTTTTGAAAACTAAGCATGTGTGCCTTTCCCAACGTACATGCTTCACAGAATCCCATTGCATTTATTTCTTCTTTCTTTAGATAATCTTTTCTGACCAAAGTCTCCACAGACCTTTTTCCCATATGAGCTAAGTTATGATGCCATCTCGTTGTTACATCAATAGTTACCTTAACCCTATTAACTTCTGAGCTTCACACTTTGCTTTCAAGGAAATATAGGTCGTTCTGATACTAACCAGATAGAAACTTGTCTCCATTACTCTTGTAAAACTGAATGTTAAAATCTTTTCCTTGATAGTAGCATCCCAATTCTTCTAGTTGACCATAAGAGATTAAGTTTCTACACATTTCTGGTACATATCTCACATCTTTTAAGGTAATTATATTACCTTCTGAATTCTCTATTATGATCTTACCAACTCCCTTGACTGAGCAATACGAGTTGTTTCCCATGTAAACTTTGCTACCTTCAAACTCCACCAGATCTGTAATGAGGTATTTCCTAGGAGTTATATGAAACGTACAACCTGAATCCATTATCCATTCCTCGGTAGTTGCGATTAAATTTGCAGTATAAGCTGAACTTCTTTCCGTTCCTCTTCTGTGGGCAATCATGTTTCCAGTGATTTTCATCTCCACATATCCAGCATGCCCTTTACTTCTTCATTTTTTTGTCTTGATCTAGACTTAGATCGTCATTTACTCTTAGACCTGCCTTTGTTCTTTCCTGAACCTTTAATATTCCTCTTTTCTGATCTGCCTTCGCCATCAACTATTAAAACTTCCGAATGGTTTTTCTATTGTTTAATAACCCCTTTTGCCTGAGGTCCGATTCCATTCCATAGGCTCATGTTATTACGTTATCCATTGTTAACGTATCTTTGACATTTCCAAACTGTAGAGTGTGTATAAGTGGGTCATATTGAGATGGTAAGTTGTTTAACAACCTTGATCCTCATCCTGAATGGTAACTTTTATACTTTCTAAGTCTCCGATCAATTTAAGGAATACATCAAGTTTCTCCTCAATAAACTTCTCCATATCCATTTTGTATAAAGAAAAATGTCTCTTTAGGTAAACCCTATTTGCCTTTGTCTTAGTTTGGTAATCTCTTTCTAGGGCCTTCCATTGTTTGAATGATAAAGGTTCATTCATTATCTTCCAAAGAACTGAGTTTGATAGACACTGCCCGAGCAAACTTCTTGCTTTTCGATCCTTTAATTCCCATTGAGGATCCTTAGTGACTGGCTTGCCTATCTTAATCTCTCTACTCGTTTCTTTATCAGTTGCAGATACTTCCTCCATAGCCCAAACAACTTCATAATCTTTCTCAAGAACGGTGAGTAGACCATGAATTCAAACTGTCCCAGCATCCTATATTTCCATAACCCAAAGTCTCATTTACCGTCAAACTTTTCAACCTCGAATTTTCCTGAAATAGCCTCCATATTTGAGATTTGCGATTCTCGAAGATTTTGATACTTTGATGCTTTTGACTGTTCTAGATGAGTGCTTTTGGTTTCTTGATACGCACGCTAATACTAATCCTTTTCTGATTTTCTTGCGAGCAATTCAATGTCTTCGACCTTTCTGTCTCCTCAAAGGCTCCAAGAGAAGAAGATGAAGAACTGCAACAACCGTATATCAGGTATATCCCTTTCTCTTTTGCCTTGAACCTCCTTGTTAATCTCCTGCTCCGAGCTTGATACCTCTGATCTTGCTCCTAACTGTTGCTCTGATACCACTTGTTGAAGTATCAGCTCAGCTTGAGCTCAATTACAATGGCGGAATTAGCAATTGAGAATCCGATGTTCGCAAAGAAAGAAAGTAATATGCGGGAGTTATAGAGTTCCTCACTAAAACCAGTGAGTACATCTCTCTTCGGAAGATAATCCGGAATCCATTAACACCATTAGATCTTGTTACAGTGAGTTCTCTCTCTGTTCTACAATGGTGAAAGCTTAAAAGAAAGATACAATCGAAAGAAATGAATGAATCTAGCCTAAATCCTGGCTTTATTCATGCTGAGCTTATTATGGGCTTTTACGCTCGGCCCATGAGCCAAAAGAGCCAAAAAACGATAGGCCTTATTAGCTTGAGTCTCATTAAGCAAATATCATTGCTTAATTGGCTTCTGGTTCAGTCCAGAGACCAAAACAAGGCAACAATTCTGACAGTGTCTCCCTACTCAAGTAAAGATGTAAATTTTGCAATCAATTCTTTTTTGACGGTAGCATGTATTTTGTGTTTTAAAGAAAATATATACAAAAAATATTAGTGTGTTAAAGAATGAATTTACGTAACAAACTACTTCTTAATATATATATAGAACTTACTTTGCCATCGATGAGTACAAATTGTTTGACCGAATTTGAAAATGAATACTTTCCATAAGCGGATGATCTTTGCCTAGATGGCCATTGTTGCTTGCAAGGCTTGAGCAAAGAGATGTCGCTGAAAGACATTGGGAATTTTTTTGTATGTGTTGGTTTATGAAAGTATGATGACAATGTCTATGTTCATGTATTTTATATAGAAGATAGCTAACATGTAACATATTAGGTTTAGGTCAAACTACTTGGTCACAAATGTATTCAAATTATATTAACTGAACTACCGTAAATAATGAATCGTATGTTTTTTCAGAATTTAAACGAATCATTCCTAATCTAGTAGAGGAATGCATTCAAAAGTATACTAACTAAATACCAGATATAATTTATTTGCTTAAATTCGTATTTTAAAAGCGATATCTAAAGGAAATCTCACTAAAAATGCATTCAAATTATATTAAATAAACCACCATAAATAGTTAATTGTATAAGTTCGTAGAATTCAAACGAATCCATTGTTATCTAATAAAAGAGTGCATTCAAAAATATATTGCCTAAATAATTGTTTCGCTTAAATTTGTATCTTAAAATGATATATAAAGGAGATCTCATTTAAAAAATGTATTCAAATTATTTTAACTAAACTAACATAAATAAATAATCGTATAAATTTGTCTTAAAAATGATATTTAACGTAGTCTATTCAATAAATGATTAGAAAATGTAAATAAATTGCCAAAACATTCTATGTAATATTTTAGATGGTATTAAGAATAATTATAAATATTACTATTTTTTTCTTATATAGAAGATTTGATAATAAATAAAAATAAAATAAAAACTTAAAGGTTCCAAAAACTTAACTATAATTCACTGGTAAATATTTAGCTATACATATTTGTTGTCTGGGGATAGTCTTCCATTTATATAAAGTAGTTGTAGGTTACATAAACCGTTGAAGGTTTTCTGTATCCCACAGTTACCAAGATGTCATTGTCAATGTCAGAATCTAACTAGGCGGCTCTGTGAGTAACTCTGGACAAAGTACTTCAAATCATTCTGTATTATTCCCAAAAGGGACCTCTATTTTTCTTTTTACTACCAATCTTTCTCATCCAATAAAACCACATTATTGAAGAGCATGCAAATATTGGCATGAATTTAATCTTTTCCATCCATTACTCTTGGTCTACCACATCAGTTCCTTTTATCTCGCCCTCAAAAGTAGTTTAATTCTTTTTTTCTTTACTATTCTTAAAAAGTATATAACGATATAATATTTACTGAATTTTCATGAGCTATCTTATAATTTTGTTAAATTAATTATGTAGATTGAGTTCTACATACTAATTATGCAATGTAGGTAGTTGAATTAGTTCATTATTTTACCTAATAATTTGTTTGTAATGATCATTATTTTTAAACTTTCATGCACTCATTACATTCCAGGTTATGTATATACATATTATGTAACAAATTAATATCTATTTTCAGAACCAAAACAGAAAGTTTTTTCTAATATTTCTCTAATATCATTTTGTTTTTAGAATTTTGAAAATCTTGCCAATCTAATCAAGTTTTCATACCATTTAAAATTGTTAGTATTTTGGGTTTTCTAATACGTTATTAGCACGATTGTGTTTTCGATCCATGTAAATTGTAAACTCAAATTTAGTCAGCTACTGTATGAATGATTCTCAACCTTATATTTATATTTAATTTATATACTGTTATATTAGAGGTTGTCATCTAGATGATTCTTTCCTTGTAAATATATTTGAGATTTAAATTTACTCTATAAATTGTTATAGTGATGGATTTGTCATCTAGGTGATTTATTTCCTATAGATTAATGCTATGTGTTTAAATTTTTCATTTATATTGTTGTTATGGTCGGTTTGACTGTCTTAATATAAATGAATCTGTCACATTATATATTATATAACTTTATTTAAATATTTTTATAATGGTCAGTTTGATCGTCTCTAATGTGACTGACTTTGTCACCATATTATATATCAAATAGTGATCTGACGTAAAAATAGAAGAAAAAAATTCTCTGAATCGACATTGACATAATATTGGGTCCGTAGACCTCAATTAAGGAAGTATCAAAATGGCCTAATATTTGTTCGAACAAATCTTCCACTGCACTTGTTACACCAACTCCTTACAGGCCACTGTCTATGAGTTGTCGGCTCATTCTTCAAGAGAATTTGTGGAGTTTCAAATAGATATACTCCGATATGTAATACTTAGTTCTATGGAAAATACTTTATATAAAGGAATATATTTGAAGGAAGTGGCAAAATGACCTAAATGACCTAGTCCATAGACATAGATTGAAGGAAGTGGCAAAGTGACCTAAATGTTTCTACCGTAAAAATGTAACACGTTATTCCAAAAAGAAAAAGATTGTGAAAATAAACGATCACTACTTAGTTATTCTCAACCAGAACCACAGCTCTAGGACACTTAAAGGTTCTCTCACCAAAAAACATCAAATCGAAGACCAATTGTTAAAAGCTGGTGACGGCCTTCATTTAATGTCCCTCTTCTTTACTTTTTACAACGACATCTATATATACACATACACTCATGTTTTCTTCTTCATCCTCGTCTCAGACCAAACACCTAAAACAGAGTTCACATCACCACACATAGTTTCTTTCTCGTTCTAGACAATGACGAACTATGTGGCCCTATTAGGGCTTTGCATAATGCAAGTGATGACCTTACTTGTGCATCAAGCTAACGCTAGGGCTTTTCTTGTGTTCGGAGATTCCCTCGTCGACAATGGTAACAATGACTTTCTCGTTACCACTGCTCGTGCCGACAATTACCCTTACGGAATTGATTACCCAACTCACCGTCCCACTGGCCGTTTCTCCAATGGTCTTAACATTCCAGATCTCATCGGTAAGTTTTCTTCTTCTTCAAGCAAACTAATAACTTGTCAATTGGTCGACAATGCCTCATCCATCTTATTACAGCGTTAATCAAATATATATCAATAACAATAATGTTGTTATATAGGTGAGCATTTGGGTCAAGATTCTCCATTGCCGTACTTGAGTCCTATGCTCACAAAAGAGAAACTCTTAGTCGGTGCCAACTTTGCTTCCGCCGGTATCGGAATCCTTAACGACACCGGAGTCCAGTTTGTAAGTTTGACCGGGGTTAATCATTCCATAACGTTCTTTGTGACGGTCTGAAACTCAGGGGTGTTTTGGTTATTGAAATGTAGTTGAACATAATCCGGATCTTTAAACAGTTGGAGTACTTCGAACAGTACAAACTCAGAGTGAGTGGTTTGGTCGGAGCAGAAGAAATGGAGCGGCTCGTGAACGGAGCACTTGTCCTAATAACACTCGGAGGCAATGATTTCGTTAATAACTATTACTTGGTCCCTTTCTCTGCAAGATCTCGTCAATTCTCTCTCCCTGACTACGTTGTCTTTCTCATTACTGAATACCGCAAAGTCTTACGGGTTCGTTTTTCATTCACCCGCTACTCTGATCGATAGCTTAAACCACCCTCTAAAACCTTAAATAATATTGACAACTTAGAATCGAACCTATTGAAAAAGACATAAAATATTAATTTAACCACTTAATCAAAAAACACTCCCCTAACATTTTAAAAATTTTATATCTTTTGGGATGTAGTATCTTTTATAATTGCTCAAAATAAAGGGCTATTGATTTAATAATCTATTCTTTTAGCTTTCAAAAAAACAGAGTATGTCATAGAAAAGTATTCCAAAACACTACAGAAAATATTTATAACGCAAAAAAGAAGAAAAAGATTAAAAATTATATCTCACAAATAGTATCCTATACATGTTAAAACATAATTGTGTAAACATTAAAGAGATAAAAATATGGCATTAATAGAATTATATGTTGAAACATTAGTCTCTTATATACAAGTTCCAATTGTTAAATAGAAAATGTACGATTTGGGTGCTCGACGTGTGCTGGTGACTGGTACTGGGCCGATGGGCTGTGTCCCGGCCGAGCTGGCTCAACGTAGCCGCAACGGTGAGTGTTCTACAGAACTCCAACGAGCCGCCTCATTATTCAACCCACAACTCGTTCAAATGATCAATGACCTCAACAACGAAGTTGGATCTACGGCCTTCATTGCCGCCAATACTCAACAAATGCACATGGACTTCATTAGCGACCCGCAAGCATATGGTACATTTTCTTATTTCTTTAGTTTTGATCCAAATTTAGAGCCAACTCATAAAATTGACCTAATGGTTTACGACCAAACTGTTGGCAGGTTTCGTCACATCGAAGGTGGCTTGTTGCGGACAAGGACCATACAATGGGATAGGACTATGCACGGCGATATCGAACCTTTGCCCAAACAGGGACATGTATGCGTTTTGGGATCCTTTTCACCCATCAGAAAAAGCAAGTAGAATCATTGCTCAACAAATCCTCAATGGCTCTCCTGAATACATGCATCCCATGAATCTTAGCACCATCCTCACTCTTGATTCCCTGACCTAATCTTCTACACATTTACCACAACTCTACTCTACGCTTTGTTTTGATTTTAATCTCTTTTATAATGTATTTTTCACTTGAGTGTTTTCATTAGTTTTCCTTGAGTTATGCTGTGAGTTTTGTGTCCGTCAATAATTAAGTCACCAATTGTGAACTCGTAAGTAATATATGCAAATATAAACAGTGACGTGGTTATTTGCTGCACCTTACTAATGGATAGTTCATATGATCGAATTAATTTAGTAGTCAATTCGGACATTTTAATATCCACCCACTCAAACTAATAGACCCCTTTATATTTATTGTGTCTGCGTTTTCTTTTCTTTTCCTTTCGCGACAAATATATTTATACGCCTCTAAGTAAGCTATGACCTTCCTTTTCTTTTTTAAGTTTTGTTGTAATGTCTCAATAAGATATGATGGCTAAACTTAATTTAATTGTACAATAGTGCTAAATTTATTACATGTGATGATTATTTATATATAACTGTACATGAAATAATGGTCTGACGGTAGGACTTGTTTAACAAAAGATGGTAGACATTTTTTGTGTATAATGTTAGGTATGTTTTTATTTGACAGTAGATTTCTTTTATTTTGAAAATTTGCTCAACTTATCATGCGATGGTAGATTTATAAGGTTATTAATGGTAGATTTGTTTTTTTTGTGTGATGGTATTTATTTTATGATGATTTATCTATGACGGTAAATTAATTTTGGGTGCAACAATACATTTATTTTCCTTTTAGTAGTAGACTTTCATTTATTTTGTAGTAAACTTATTTTACAGTTATTTATATGTGATGATAACTTATCTTGCATATGATAGTATATTTATTTGGTTTTTTTTTCTCAACGGCAAGATCTTATAAATTACAAAGCATTTGAAGAAGACAAAAAGTCCACAGCATGCTCTCGAGCACGGCGGGCAAGAGAGTCAGTTTTGTGAGTCAATTGTCGAGGAACTACTGAAAGAGAAAACAAAGAAAACAACAAATTAGCCTAGCAAACTCCTCGTGATAGGGTAAAAAAGCTGGTCATTCCTAAGGCTGATTTAGAATCTTCAACAACATCTCACAATCTTCAGTACCTCCACCTCCGTAATTTTAATCGCCACTAGTGATTCCATCGCCCAAAGAACTGCTTCTATCTCTGAGTGAAGGGCAGAGAGACTCTTGTTTACTCCTCAAGCCCTCATGCATTCTCCTTCCACCGAATCCGGAAAACAGAACCAACCCAAACCGATTTTACAGTCTGTATTCTTCCAGGAAGCATCCGCAAAGCATTTATATCCCGTGAAATGAAGATTCGATGTGGAGGAAAAAGCCAAAGGGGACTTTTTTCAGGGAACGACGTTCTTTTAATAACGAACGGTCACCCTTACAGTTAATTCTGGCCGCTACCCATTCCTGGTATTCCGCTTTTGCCTGAAGTAAAATATTTCGGGGGTCTGAATCCCTGTTCGCAAAACAGTGATCGTTTCTCGCTTTCCAGATATGTCAGATCAACCATGGATATAGTCTAGTATCCTCATTATCCTGAATTCGGCTAAGTAAATAATCCAAGTTGTGCCAAATGGAACCGATTCGGAACAGTGTTGGCACCGACGGAATCGTAGATAAAGCCCATGTTTGTAGTGCTGGGGGACACTCGAAAATGGCGTGATTGATCGTTTCCTGATCTGATCTGCATCTAGTACATCTTGTGTCACATTGAATACCACAATTGGACAGAGTATTTTTTACTGCCACACACCCTCTGGCAACCTGCCATATGAAGTGTTTTATTTTAGATGGACAATCCACCTTCCAGATTCTCGATATGAGGCTTTGGAAATCTGGTCCAATATGTCGGTTGCTTATGATCTTATTATTCTCTTCAATTTGGTATCATGATTTAACGGTGTATCTTCCCGTCCTATTATAGTACCATCCCCAGTAATCGGGTTTCTGTATTCAGGGTATAGGTAGGCCTAATATTATTTGGTAGTCCTCAGGATTAAAGTATTGCTTTACCAAGATTTATTTCCATGTATTTGTCGTTCGTAATCAATAAATTGGTCCACTGTCATGTCAGGGAATAAAGTTGGGCCCGATGGCTTGGCCGGACGAGGAATCGAGGCTGGGACCCAAGGATCCTTCCATATTCTAATAAATTTGCCGTCTCCAATGCGTCTGATAAGCCCTTGGAGCAGTAATGACTTGGCTGAGATAATACTTCTCCAACCGTAAGATGGAGATGTAATTGCTTTTGCTGCTAGAGGACAATTATCATAAAAACATCTACCTCTCATCACCTTCGCAAAGAGGGACTCCGGATATTCGATTATTCTCAAAAAATGTTTAGCTAACAGAGCTGTATTAAAGTCTTCCAGGATGCGGAATCCTAAACCTCCTTCGGATTTTGGTAAACATAGTTTTTGCCATTTTTTCCAGTGGATGTCTTTGGTAGTTTGGTTATTTGACCACCAAAAAATCCGCAATTACTGCATTTAGTTTTTTAATTACACTTTTTGGTATGCGAAAGCATGACATGACAAAGTCAGGAGTGCTGTGAGAACCGATTTGATCAGTATTTCCTTCCCCCTTTAGATAAGAATCTGGATGACCAGCTATTTATCCTTTCGTGGAGCTTTTCATGCACAAAAGCAAAAAGTTTCGTCTTAGCTCCACCCCATATTTTCCGGCATACCCAAGTAGGATCCCATACCTCCTGTTTTTGAGATCCCTAAAATTTGGTGTAATTCTATTTTTCCGGTATTCGGGACTGCGTGTCCAAATTGGATCGATGACTTGGCAAATATAATTTGTTGACTCGAAATCATCTCATAGTCTTTTAAAATATTAAGTATCGTCGACGCTTCCTCTGCTGAAGACTTGCAGAAAAACAAAGTATCGTCCGCAAAAAAGTAAGTGGGATACTTCCGGACTAGTCCGAGCAATTGATATACCTGTATTTGCCCTCTTAATTCAGCTTGTCTCATTTTGGATATGAGAAATTCCGTACACAAAATAAACAAGTATGGTGATAAATGATCACTCTCGCGAAGTCCACGATGTGGCTGAATCCTACCATTTGGGACCCCATTCAAGACTACAGCGTATTCAACACTCGTTATACATAACATTATACATTTTATCCATTTTTCGGATAAGCCTAGTTTTCGCATCATGACATCAATAAAACCCCATTCAACTCTATCATAGGCTTTGCTCATATCCGTTTTGATTGCCATTAAAGCGGCCTTTGACCGCCTTATTAGTACAAGAGGATGGAACATCTCTTGGGCTATCAATATATTTTCAGAGATAAGGCGGTCAATCATAAATGCTGATTGCGTTTCACTAACTAGTTTGGGTAACATCCTCTTCAGTCTTAAACATAAGACCTTAGAGATAATCTTGTACCCCACATTACATAGGGTAATAGGTCAAAAATCCACCATTCTCGTAGGACGAGAGGTTTTAGGTATGAGACAGATGTTCGTTTGATTCAACGCTTTCTCAAAAGTACCAGTACATAAAAAATTATTTACAAGGGGTGACTAGATAACTTTTAACGACCGACCATTCTGTCTGGTAAAAAAGCGATGGCATACCATCAGGCCCTGGGGTTTTGCCCAGGTTCAATGAAAAAGGACCGTGTGAATTTCCCCTTCTGATACTCGTTGAGTCAGGAGACAATTTTCAGCATCTGTTATTTTGGTGTCCAAGCTATCTATGGGGAAACTAGTGGTTCCATTACTAGTAAAAAGTTCTGTGAAATAGGCTGATGCTTCAGATTGAATCTCCACATCATTCACTAACCATATGTCATTTTTATCCAATAAGCCAACTATACGGTTTTGTGCTCGACGTTGTTTGGTCTGAACGTGGAAGAATCGAGTATTTCCATCACCTTCCTGTAGCCATTTATTTCAACTTTTTTGTTTCCAATAAATCTCTTCCTCAATATAAGCTTGACGAAGATCCAAATGTGCATTGTTTAATGTAACCGTGTCGATAACATTACTATTCTTACACTCTTCTATGAGTTTTTTTCAAATTTAAGATTTTTTTGATTATCTGATTGAAATTTTTTACTGCGCCAATGTGAAATCTCCTTCCGACAATTTCTTAATTTCCCAACGAATGACGGTTTCCGATGATTAGAAAAGCCTTCCCAGCTTCGTGCAATCATATCTTTGAAACCTGTTTTATAAATCCATCGTTTATCAAAAATGAATTGTTTATGAGGAACATAGTCCGGATCTCGGAATCGTCCGAGGATAGGCCTATGATCTGATCCTATCATCTCTAAGTATTCTACTTCTGACCGGGGAAATAATTCATGCCATTCACTATTTCCAAAAGCCTTGTCTAAAACACATCAAATTATACCATTAGTGCCAACCCCTCGCCATGACCACGAATTACCTAGTTGGGGAAAATTAATAAGGTTACAATCTTGTACATTTGGTTAAAATCCATAAAAGATGAAGCAGGACGAAGTGAGCCTCCCTGTTTCTCATGATTACCAGTGAATTCATTAAAATCCCCAATAATTAACCATGGATCGTTCCGAATTATGCCCATTCGGGTTAACCGTTCCCAAACATAGTTTCTTTTATATTGGACCGGTTCCCCATAGAAAAGTGTGATGTCAGATTTCTCCCTTGGAACTCAATAGAAATATCTATCATATTAGTATCCTTATGATTAATAAGCATCTGGTATGAATTTGAATAAAATAAGGCTAGGCCCCCACTAGATCCCTTAGGCTCCACAGTAGTTAAGAAATCAAATCCAAGATGTAATTGATTTTTTTTTTTCTAAAAATAAATAGTTATTTTTTTGTCTCAGACAGGAATAAAAATTCACGTATATGTTTTTTTCCAAGATAATTTATTGAAATTTTATTGCCAATTTCCTCGCAGTTCCAACATAGTGTTTTGTAAAAGCATTATCCAATTGCATAACATGCGAAGGTTTTATATGTTTCCTCCGTTACACCCATCAGTAAAGGTTGTTTTGGTATGGAATTTTTGCAGATTGTACTTGTCACAAAGCTCTCCCCTCTCAAAAAACTTTTGTTGCTAATTATACCCATATTAAGCCTATATAGCCTTAATCTATCTTGATCAAAGTAGACTATTGTTATGAATAGAATTATTCTCCACTTAATAAACCCCCGATATGAATGCTACTTGGAATTCTACTTGTACTATTTGTCCATATATATTGGAGGTCCAAAATTGGTGCTTTTATTTGAAAGAGCTCCGGCCCACACTTGACACTCAATCAAGCGCCGGCCCAACACCACACGGAAAATAAGATTTATGTGTTTAAATAACTTTAACCAGTAAATTATCCAAAACCAGTCACAACTGAAAACTGAAAACAAGGTACCAAATGAAATTTTCCACATTTGGACACCTTATGAAGACTCCTTGAAGGACATATACTAAGTCTGCATTGAGTCATGACTCGGCTCTTTTGAGGCTTCGCCCTACATTATAATATCGTGTGGAAGAAGACGCGGGGGACATTGCCGCTATCGCCATCATCTTCTTACATTTAACACCCTTTAATGGTGTTGATGTGCGAGAATTTACCTTACTGCGTCCTAAAGGAAATTGTGTACACGGCCCTCCTTACATTGCTGTAAGCGGTGAGCCAGCTCCTCATGGACTTTACTCATCTCAGCTTTAAGAAGATCACTGTCCTGGATCATCACAGATTCCAAAGCCAAAGCTTCGAGAGTTTCCTCCACTATCCTCTCCTTTTCACCAGCTTTGTCCAGGTTACTCTCCCCTTTATTTTCTACAACAATCAGAGAGGTCGGGATAGTTACCTGTCGCTGATTGAGAAGTTCAGCTGAAATCTCAGTCTCACCCTCTGATTTATTTGCTGCTTCGTTGTCTTCCTGAAATAAAGGACGACAGACCTTTTTGGAAGATGCAAAAGTGCTAGAACTCTCTTCTAAGTTTGGGAAGCTGCTCTGAATTTGAGTAGCTTTACCCGCCTGACTAAGATACCTTTTAGCCCCTTCTGCTCCTCTTTTTGATAGTGAAGCGTTTGGCTTTCCATTTGATGTTGATGTGGCCCCCATAAGTACTCTTTTGAAAACTCCTGTTTCTGGCAGCCAATCCTTTCTTAACCTTATTAGTATTCCTAGGTATTTGGACTTATTTCTTGGCCTTATAACACACCCCTTCAGTGTGTGTCATTCGGTGGCAGAGAGAGCAAAAGCAATCCAGTCTTTTTATAGTAGAACATCACCTTCAACTTCTTTCCTTCTTCAAATTCAAGAACAGAAAGAGAAAATCAAAGGTTTTGAACAGGTAAAATTGATCAATACCTTACCTTTCCCCACGTCAATCTGGAGAATTTCTCTTATCGACCCAGCAACCAACTTGTTGACCTCCTCAACTCGATACTCGAAAGGAAGACCTGTGATACGGATCCAAAGATTGATGGTGTTTGGGTAATCTGCATCCGCTAATGCTCTCCATGGGACATAAGACACCATCTAGCCATCAAAATTAGTAGAACCATAATCCAAAACACCTTTAAGATCACTCTGAGACTCAAATTCAAATTGGAATCTCCCATGACCCAAATTCAAAACCTGTTACCTTACCCACCAGACCCCAGAGTTGAGGCATACGGAAGATAAAAGTGTCCATGTTCTGGACCTGTGGGTTCAGACATCGTCCCATTATCACCTTAGAGCTTCTGGCCAGTAAAGCTGAGTTGTCTATTTGGGGGATTTTTATCTTCAAAACGTTGTGGTGGTGGTGAAGATGTTACGCCACTCTGTTTGTTCAAGAGTAATTGAGCCATTCTTGTAAGGACAAGCAGAAATAGAGCTGTTAAAAAAGGATTTAGCAAGCAGCAAGATAGCCAGAGGAAGAAGAGTGATGACTGTCGACAATAATCTTTCTCTTTTATAAGGTATGTTAACCTAGGGTAGACACGTCTTCTAATTAATATTGGGATCTTGGATATCAACTCTGACCAACAACTTAGGTAATGTTCTATAAATATACCGAGAAATCTGAGCACCAGAATATCTTTGCAATCTCGCATAAATAAAGTTAGATAAATACCCATTATTTCTCTTTGGTACCTCGAGTATTTCTTGGCCTCTTTTCTTTAGATGGCTAAAGCCCTTATTCTGGCATTTGGGATACCATTTATCTTTCCAAGTTCTGTCGAAAGTTACTCCGGATATCAGATTAGGCTTTAATTCCACTATATATGGTAGTCGGAGAAAAACTTAGGAAACAAAAACTTACTGCTTGATTGCTCTGAACTCTAGGTCCAATCCCGACTCCCATTGTGCAACACTTATCAACTGAATTTCATCTCATCTCTCCAGAGTAACAACACTCAGAGATGAAAACCCAAGTATTAGAACCAATGCCTTGGATCGTAAATACAAATGTGAATTCTTTGAGAGAGCATAACCAGATCCCCCGCACTGAGAATCTGCAGCAAATACCAACATTCTTAAGAAAAATCCAACTTTCAATGTGAGATGAAAGCCAAAACTGAGTTCTGAAGAACTCTAATCTAAGATAATGTTTTATGAGTGAATCAACCCCATCTAGCATAGTCCAGTCCACACAAGAGACACGTTATGTACAATTTTAAGAATTAGATAATTAAAATTCCGTAGGTCCCAGAATGAGCTGAGTATTATGGAAAAATTTAATAGAGATTTAGTGAAAACCATTTGGAATTACCGAAATGATAGAAGAGACACTCAGGTAAACCTGACCATTGATTGGCTAAGTAAGCGCCAATGAGATAAATTTCTCCTGGTCCAATTTATGTTGTGTTGAAAACAACAGCCATATTAAGCAGATGAGTCTCTGGGGGCTAGTATACTGACTGACATGAGATGCTACAAGATACACTCTGAAAACTGTATAATCCAATCCCTCGGGATAACAAAAAATCCCTAGCTGAATATTGTTAAAATTGTCTAAACTGATACGGATATGAGGACACAAGTTCTATAATCTTACAAATTAGCCAGAGATATCCCAACTTAAAGATTAGTCAGGATCTCCTTCTGCATCCCCAAGAATTCTTGTGGACTATGTTTAGATTGGCACTTTGGTACGCCTTTCGGGTAACTTATGGGTCCTTGGAACCAAATAGTATAACAAATTTAGTTTAGCCATGTCTTTAACATATTATTCTTAACCATGTCCCTTACTAGCTTATACCGATTTTTGACCACCAAGGTTTGTTTACAGCAAGTATTTTCTTGACAATGATTCTCGCCTGTCTCCTTAACACTATCGTGAATACTGATAGTACCAAAGAATAATCATTCAAACCAGCTTCAAACAAAAAGAGTGTACACTCTTCATAGATATAGATGAGCTTAACAAATACACCGAAGAGATGATAGTCAATTTGCCGACATTGCATCTCTGTATCCAGAACTCGGAGCCTTGGTGCAATTCGTGTTCTTGTTTCCCCCCTTTGGATCACAACAGAAATGAGAGTTATGCAGATAATATTATCATAACACTCACTTCCATTCCCCTTAGGATGATGGTAATTTAACCATCGAATTGAGAGAACTAGAATTTCCAATACCTCGGATCTAACCATAATCCCAAATCCTGTGGAATTAGGATCGCGAGTAGATCGTGAAAATCCCATGTAATCTATACTACCCCAAGATCAACTAATACTAAACCCATTATCAAGCGATACTATTAACAAAAAACGAAAATCACAAAAACTTATCTGAAATCACTTCGAATGATTGAAAGAATGAACCCCCGAAAATTCCAGAGAACAACCCTCCTCTTCCGGCGTCTGAAACCCTAGATCCACCAGCGTACTCGGGTTTTGGTCCTCCTCGCGATCGTGAGGCGAATCTTGTCGTGATCGCCCAGTTGTCCCTAGGGTTTCTACTCGAATTTTATTTATTTGGTTTCTAATGATAGTTTTTCTTTTGTATGGTAGCTACTTATTTTTGAGTTGAAATTTAAGTAAATTATACTATTGCGGTGACTTAATTAAACTTTAGTTGGTAATTTTTTTATTTGGTGGTAGAAGAATTAACTTTAACATTTGATAGTAGACTTTTTTTCTATTCAACAGTAAAGTTTTATTTTATGTAGAATAGTAGATTTATTTATAAATTATTTGTCGTTTGACAGTAAACTTAGTTGCTATTTAACAATAAAATTATATTTATTTTATAGTATAAATAATACACCTATAGTAATATTCTTCTATTAGATTTTTTTCAAGAGTTTCAATTGTTTGATGGTATGAATATTTGTTAGTGACAACAAAGTTATTCAATGCCTGATGGCAAACTTATCGTATTTAACGGTTGACTTAATTGTGTCAACTAAGGTATAATTGACATTTAACAGTAGATTTGTTTGACTCAATGACCGATGTTTTCATTGCTTCGTAATAAATTTATTGTTATTTGGTGGTATACTTATTTTATTGGTATAATTGTTTTTTTACAGTAGATTTATTTTGACTTAATAATAGATTTTTTCCATTCACTCTATAGCAGACTTGATTATTGTCTGCAAACAAAAAACATATGCAGCATACAACAGTAAATGTTTATCACCAGTATATATAGAGATATTTGATTCGGTTATGGTAAATTTTTCATATTTTACAATTTGCGTTAAAAAGACATATTTGATATTCGATGATAAAACTTATTTTTAACGATGGTAGATTTATTTGTATTTCATTGTAAACTTTCATTTTTTGGTTATGGTAAACTTATTTAATTGTGAAAATCTATATACAAAATATAAATTTGCCTTTGTTTTAATGAATAATGTGCATGCTATTATGCAATTGAAGTAAATTGACTTCAGTACAATGGTAGATTTTATTGGTCGTGTAATGGTAGACCTTTTATCTCTGGTTACCGTAGATTTATTTCGATGTAAAATTATAAATACAAAACAACAGATAGGGGATTGACTGGGTTACACTCGGATTTTTGTTTAGAAACATTTAATGAAATATTGGACGAAGAAGAAAGTTCGGTTTCAGGTAATTAGAGGTTTTTGATTTATGAATGACAAAATCTAGATATATAATAACCAGTTTAATATTAGTATTTTTCTAAATTATGCTATATAAGCTAATTGATTATATAATATATTATGAAAAATTTTTATTCTAGAGAAAATTTATTGTAAAGGAATCTATTTAAGTTTTTTTCTTTGACTCTGTTTATAATCAATTTAGGTTTTTCAAATATGTAAATATATATATATATATATATATAGTTCATCTTACCTTAATATAAATTCTTTTGTTTTCCGCAATCTCTTTATTAACACTTTATCTACACCTTGGATTAATGAAGCCATTCGCAGGTTTGTGTCATGATAGATCCAATAAACTTTGGATGACTTTATTAATGTACTACGTATTCAACAAAACACAACATTTGGATAGTAATGAATATTGAGTGGAAGTAATTTTATAGAAAGATGATCTCGTTTTTGTAAAACGGTTGAATGTCTATACTAATAATTAAATTTTATTAGTATAGATATGTGATTTTTGTAAAACATCAAACAATATTAAATAGGTTATTTGCTACGTAAATTAGTAACATTTTGTAACATTTTCAAGAAAACCATTTATTTGACCGGTTAAATAGGATTAAAATAATTTAAAATAATGGAGAAATAGATTTCAATGTACCTTGGAGTCCAAGAGGAGGAGTTCAATGCCCATTAGAATATTGCTCTTTTTGAAATTCCTAGCTTCCTAATGATGCAGGAGTCGTGCAATGACCTCTTCACTGCAGAATTGGCCGTCTATTTCATCAAGGATATCAAAAGTGAATGATTTGGAATAGGGGACGGTTATTTGTGGTGTCATCTTTTGATAAGTGGAGATGGAGGCGTTAATATGGTGGTTTGTTATCTCTCGAATAGTTTGAGAAACTGAGGCGAGAGACCAATATTTGTATACGAAAATGTAAATTTAATGTGAGATAGTGAGCTTTGTTGAGTAAATTACAAAGTGGGGAGGGGGGGGGGGGAATTTAATGTAACGTTTAGTTAATGTCTAATGTTTAGTCCAACTATGACATTGATCTCTCCGGTTTTCTTGAAAACGTTACTAATTTACTAATGCAAAGATACATACGATATATTACACATGACTTCTAATCAATAGCATAGCCAGAAGATTATTTAATTTAAATGACACATGACTATTCATTTATATTACTCATGAATCATATAATAAATAGGCATTCTATATATTGGTATTTATATCAAATATTTTATATATTGGTGTTTTGAATAATATAACTATATGAAAGAGAAGAAGGATATTTTCTCTCCGGTTTTCTTGAAAATGTTACTAAACGTTACTAATTTACTAATGTAAAGAGACATACAATATATTACACATGACTTCTAATCAATAGCATAGCCAGAAGATTATTTAATTTAAATGGCACATGACTATTCATTTATATCACACATGAATCATATATTAAATAGGCATTTTATATATTGGTATATATAACAAATATTTTATATATTGGTGTTTTGAATAATATAACTATATGAAAGAGAAGAAGGATATAATATAGATATTTTATATAAAATAGATTAAAAACGAATAAAATGTTTTATATAACATATTTGGCTTTTATAATTATCTTCAATATTGTGTTGTTTCCAAACCGGACCGGAAAATTTCCGGTCACGTAAAATCAAGTTGTAAAGAAGTTTCAGATGTAACTTAATTTAATGTGAGATCTTTGAATGTCCATATTACATCAAGTAATGTGATTAAGCAAATAATTGTTTTGAGTTTTAAAGTTTTTTTTTTTTTTCTAAAACATAAACTGAGGTGGCAACAATATAGGAGTTTGAGAAAGATGAGTTGGATGGTTTAAAAAGTCTCAAAACCTCCTTTTATTAGTATATATATATTTTAGTGAATAGGGGACGAGTTATCTTCTTCTTATAGTTGTTGACATCCATAAATAGTTTTCTTTATATAAGCTTTAATTTTTTAACTCTCACTAATCAAAATTGTTTCTCGTGTCCTATCAATGAATCCAATTGTAATAGCGAGTGAAAAATGGAAGTTTGAGAGAACTTGGTGGTAGCGTCAGTGCGATTCACAATAGACTTCAATCATAAGAACCCCATATTAACATATTTATAATGATAAAAATTACACTTTAAAAGTTGAAAACTATACTTAGGGTTTTTAACCTTTTGGGACTCCAATGGTAGAACCCCAATTGGGGTTCTTTTAAAAAAGAAAAAGAAATGAAATAGTCGAGCATGGTTTATATATGAGACATTGAGCACATGCATATATATAGAACTTCTCTTCCCATTGATTAATGGGTTGTTATGCAGTGCATTTGATTCTTCAAAAATCATGAAAATCTTAAAATTTGAGCAAGTAGATGCATATTTGAAGAGAAACTGAAAAATGAATTGGAGGTTGACTTTATCAAACTGCTTGTTCCTCAAGATGGTTCAGTTCTCATCACCTCTTGTCAACAAACATGGTGTCAATTCCAGTTCCCAGTATGCAAACCACACCTAAGACTACACATTGCTTCAAAACTGCCTAGGTCCATCTAACTCACACGTACAAGAATCTTCACATTTGGAAATCACAACATCATTTCTTATAAGGTCTTCCACTAAGCTACCATACCCTATAAGACATATACTAAACAAACCTCATAAAGTGGCAGACCATCAACGACTACCCAGGACACGTATGTATGAGGAGGCTGAAGCGCACTAGTTTCTGCAACATAGTGCAACTGAAGCTGCAGTAGAATATAAAAATTAGAAAGGAATACAAATGCCTATGAATAATAAATCAGAAAGCTTTAACACAAGAGCATAATCGGATAAAGATTATATTAAAGTATAAAACTGTTCATGAAATTCTTTGGTGAACTAGATACTCCATTGCAAAATGATATCATGGATAAAAGAAATCCTTTAATGCTAAAAAGCAACTAGCAATAAGAGTTTGGGGCAAAACAAGCAAGAACACTTAAAACAAAGCTACACAAAGTAAATGGACTAACTTCGTTTCCATGTCCACTGCTGAGAAAATCAGAAACATGTTTAGATTTCACATTGAGCTTCTCATAATACGTCTCCCACTCGTCGTACTTGTCTTCAGTCATCAATTTCTCGACACAGAGTATGAACGGGAAATGATCGCTTTACAACGAAAGTGATGATCCAACTTATATCTCACAATACTGATAATTCAATTTGCTACAACTACAATCAGATCTCAATTATCCCACTTACCAACAACTTAGGCCAAGCATCAATTGTACGAGCTTCTACAGTTTCTAAAAGACATTTAAATGCCCCACGATGTAACAAATAATTATAAGATTTACGCAATCAATCATGAATATTGTTGCTTTCAAAGGAGAATCGACTAGTTTGTCAATCTCAGATGCAAACACATCAGAATCTCAAAAGCTTAATTAATTCGAATTCCATAAACTGAGTAAATCAAAGAAGCTAAGGAGGACCTTCGGATGACTATGAATCGATTTGGCAAACTCCGATGACGGATTCTATCACTCGCCAATGTTTTGGGAACTTTCAGCCTTCGAGATAAATAATCTGGGACGAATCGTCGGCGATTTGGCGTTGAATCGCCATCTCGCGCAGAGAGATTTTTTTTTCGAGAAACCGATACACGACGCGATTCTGTCTTTTTTTTGCCTCAAAATCATGACCCAATCACGGTTCGACATGTCATCGGTTATTTGTGTATCTTAAAACTCTACACTAACAATCGATTCTTCTAATTAAAATGTATTTTTGATTTGTTTAATCCTAATTAATTGCTAAGAACTCCTATTAGATACTCCACTGGAACTGTTCTAAAGGATAAATAATTACGAATGTGGATCAGAAAATAAGCTTTTTTATTTTGTTGGGATGATTTATGAAGATTTTGTGGGGGTCGTCTCACTAGTCTCGTCTTAACCACCCTAGACAAAAAGAAACAGTATGTGAATAATGTAAAGGGGCCATTTTGTACTTGACTTGGTTAAAACATATTTGAACTCTTTTTGTTAAATCTTTTTCTTCATGATAGGTCATTTTATTTTATTAATTTTTATTTTGTAATATCTTACAATATAATTTTTTTTTTAGAATCTCTATAAATTCTAGAGCCGAAGCAAACACCTACTGTTGTCATGCTTCAGAAACCGACCTTCGTCTCACCATGGCAATACTTAAAACTGGTTTCATAGGATATTCCTGAAAAACTAAAGTATTGAGATTATGAGCTATGAAGAAATGGTATTCTCATTATATATATAAAAGAAGAGTTTTTGATCTTTCTCGTGGTGAAGACACCGCCGAATTAAGCATGATTTTTCTTTCTCTCCGAAAAATATGAAATTTTGTTTGACTTCACCGATTTAAAACTACGGCTAGTCAACCTTAACACATCTGTTAATTTTTCGTTAGTGCAAGCCGTTAGCATTTTGTTTAATTTTGTCCGAAATGGAAACTCTTAAACATTTTGTTTCATTCGATATCTCAATCGTGTGCTTCTCTTCTCTCAGTCTTTTTTTTCATTTCTCCTTAAATTTACTACGATTTGGTTCATTCTTTGAAGTTCAATTTGAAAATCGCTAATAGTATCGGAAAACCTCTGAATTTTGCGGTGAGAAGCCTTTAGAGAATCTTTCTCTGGTTTTGCAGCAAAATCAACGCCGTCCAAAGACGTTATGTCTAGCTCGTAGTCCAAGCTTGTTCGTAGTTCGATTTGCAGAGATAGTTATAATCAAACCTGCAGATTTCACTTCCACTCCTGTTTAATTGAAACAAAAGTGAGAGACAGATTGGAAAAGTAATGATTGGATTCTTACCTGTAATGAAGTAACGGTGTTTAAAGTGATATTTGCATTTGGTTTGTCTGTAGAAGAATGTTTAAGAGAAAGAGAGTTTAATGACAGAAGTTGCATTATCAGTATCTACTTCATGCTTCCACAAGATTCAGTATTTTAATATTTTTACATGAGTTCTTTAATGACTGAATCGTTTTCTTAATTAACTTCCAATCCATGAATTCTTACATAGACTAGAAATCTTAAACAAAAGGTTACAACATGATTAAGAACTCAAAACACAAGATATCTAATCAAAGCAAACCATACACTCAAATAAAAATACGAAACAAAGAGGACTTTCGTCATCCTTATTTCGCCTTTGAGTTCCAACCGAAGCCCCAACGTTCTCTATCTTGGAATTCCTCTGTCATGAGAAGAGAACAGCTAAAGAAACGTGAAATCATAGTGAGAAAAGAGAAAGTGACCAATATAGAAGTGAGATTGATAGAGAAGAGAGGAAGAGGATTTGATTTGGGGAAAAATTAAGAGATACGGATGTAATCAGTTTTCACTAACGAACACTCAACGGAAGTTAACTTTGATTAACGACCGTGTTAAATTGATAAAAGTCAAACCAAAAGTTGGTATTTAATTAGACTAAAACAAACAAGTTCAGTACTATTTTATGCGCCGAAAAAACGTTACACAGTGAAAGACTCTCGTGTTTTCAACAAATCGGATTAAAATATCAGATCTTTGAAAAATCACTTTTTTGCTTAAAATTGAATATTTCGATCAGATTTGTAAATTTTGGAAAAAACATAAAATGAATGAGAAAACTCTACATAAATGGTGGTGGCTGCTATCTCGATTCGTACTTAAGACATCAAGCCACTCATCAGCGGTTTTACCGGTGGACCACCATACAATGCTTTCGGCTTTTATATACAATATAAATATTTATATATACAAATAAAATAAATACCTATATATAAATCCCTGATTAATCTATGTGTAATTTCAGATTAGTTGATTATGTGCTAGGCGCTACTCTACCAAATTACTAGCGCCTAGCGAATTTTAAAGCATGGGGTTAATACATGAAATGTAAACAATAATAATCAATTAATCAAGCCTCACAACACGTCATCAAGTCATTTCTTCGGCTTCTTCCTCAAAAATTGAGAAAATTGTCATTTAAATGATGAACTTATACATTTTTTCCAAAAAAGAAATCTGAAGTTTCAAGTGAACCACATAAAATACAAACTTAAGTTCACTTAGCCGATTTAAGTACCACATTGGCCAACTTTAACCTATTGCTAAAAGTCATTACTTTTATTTAGAATATTATTTGTGAATTTATTTTTTCATTTAAATCCCTAATTCTATCATCACATTTTTGTCTTTTCTCCACTTATCAATTCTTTCTGCATTAAACTTCTCATACACGAAACCCCGGGAATTTGATGAAACAAAGATAAAAGTTGATGCATCAACAACAATAGGTAGAGTGAAAAAGAACGAGATGAGAGAGAAGAGCACATAGACGAGTTTAATATCCCAATTCCGGTGAACATTAACATTATGAATTGTTGTATGTGTTTGTTGTGTACTTTTAGTGTGTTATTAATTTTAGGCACACAGTTAAAGGAAGAATGATCCCAAAAAGTGGTTATCTCAGTGATGGAGATGAAAACAGCGACTTTTTCAGTGATGGCAGAGACAGTTACAACTCAAATATTGAAGATTAAGTTGTTATATGGGTGTTTTGTAAATTATGTCTATGATTTATTACATAATATATAATCTTTTGATAAAGAAAATTATGTTGTTGAGTTTCGTGAAATCTATGATTTTCTTGTATATATCATCTTCATTCTTCCACGTTTTTAGTTAATAATGATGCTCATATCTTGAGAGTGAAATAGAGTAAATTGAAGAGAGATGGAGAAAAGATGAGTGAGATTTATGGTGTAAATAGGTAAGAACATATGTTAGATTCTTGAAAACAAAAGAAAATATGTGAGATTTCTAGGCACTTTGATGCTGAAAAAAATTTAGCTAAAGAGAGAAGAAGATGAAGAATAAATTGAGAAAAAGAGAAGCTAAGAAGAAGTTGAAATGAATGAATTAGGGATTTAAGCAAATGTAAACAAAAGTAACACTGTTAAATGGTAGTTTAAGTTGACTAATTTTGTACTTAAATTGGCTAAGTCAACTCAAGTTTGTATTTTATTTGGCTAATTTGAAGTTCAAATTTTTTTGGCAAGTTCGTATAAGTTCAACGTTTAAATGATCATTATCCCTTTAATTTTTTATTATGTTCTTTACTTTTATTTTAGATCAAGAGTTTTGGGAAGGATGATGCTTGATAAAGGTTCAAAACAATTATGTGGTGCTCTTAGTTATGTGTAGATTTCAAGGAGATTTTCGTAAATCAATTTCTTCGATCATTTTACTAATGTTGTTTATTTTGAGCGCTATCTATCTTAATTGGGTGTATGCTTTTTCATATTAGTGTTTGGAATAGCATGTCTCAGTTTAATCTGTAGATAACGTATAAGAGTTCTTAGTGATGAGATATGTAGTGCTCACCAATTATTGTTATTTGGCTTTAATACCTATTGAAGAAATTAAAATATTTCTTTATTCGGATTGGCTAGGACTCGTGATTAAAGGATGAGACAAGAAATCAAGACAATAATAAAAGATGAAAACGCTATTTTAACCATTCTTCCGGAGCTAGCAAATGGGGTCTGCCACCAAGGCACCAACCATTCCGCCAAATGCCACTCTTCAATTTGCCATGTAGTTAGTATAATAGAAAAGTGTTAAATGTTCAAGAGAATAATAGTAGAAAAGGCAAAATGGGAGAAATCAAAAGACTGTGATAAAGTACATGGTGGAGTCTTTTTTTGTTCCCGTGATTGGGCTCTACAACATAAATATATTCATCCATGTTGGCTATTACTGATGCAGTCAAGTATGAAACTCGGCTTGAAGATGGTTCCATTGTTACAAAACTTTGGTACATAATTTTTTGTCAATGAAGATTAGTGTTTCAATTGATATTATTATTTGTTAAGGATATGCTCTTGAAATGAGGGTATACTATGCTTTTCTCAAACATATGTAATTATGTATTCAAAAGTTTTGAAGATTGCTTGTAACTTGAATAATGCTATTTTATTGTTTAAATTTCTAGTGATATTTAAAAATCTTCATGGTTTTTCTGTTTTTTTTTTATAAAAAATATTTCTTATCTTATTTCATGTAACAATATACTAGAATAATTATACATTTTATTTTTGAAATAGTGATAAAATATTTATTTTTAGACCAATTCAACCATTAAGAAAATAATACCACAACGTAGAGTGAATTTTTTCCTTGTTAAGTGTAAAAGAGGGTACTTAATGTATTTATATACAAGAGATGATAAATCACTACTAATAATAACCAACTAAAATTGAATTGTACTTAACCGGAGAAACATAACCGGATAATAAAATAATATACTCAATACTCCACCCCCCTCAAGTCTCTGAATTAATATCCCGATTAAGTAAGAAGATACTTGAAGTAGAAATCCGTTCAAGAATTGAGTGAAAAGGGCTAGGATGTAATGATTTGATGAGAATATATGCATGTTGGTTCTTTCTCGTGACATGAAAAAGTTTGAGAAATTCGAGCTTGTCTTGATCACGAACTGTGGCAATCAGTTTCAACATGTTCTTTCCACTCATGAAATAAATGATTAGTAGCAATATGCAGAGTTGACTTGTTATCACAAATTTTTTTTGATGGAGTAGATACATTGATTTTGAGGTCTATAAGAAGTTTTTGGAGCCATAAAAGTTCACTTGTTGCAAGAGTCATGCTATTATACCCTGCTTGAGGACTACTTCTACTTACTATTTTCTTTTTCTTCAATTTCCAGTTGATCAAAGAGTTACCAAGATAGACACTGTAACATGTAATTGATCTTCTAGAATCTGGACAATTCGCCTAATCAACATCAGCAAGGGCATTGAGACACAACTTTGAATTGGCTGCATATAACAATCCTTGACCTGGATAGGATTTGATATATTTGCGAACTCTGTAAGCAGCTTGGAGATGAGCATTCGTTGGTCGAAACAGAAACCGACTCAAGCAGTGAACAAAATAGGTAATGTATGTTCAGGGGTTATTGTTAAACTACAGAAGAAGACCAATGAGCTCTCGATAACAAGTACCATTCTCCAAAGGTATACTTATGTCTCAGCCAAGTTTGATAGATTGATCCATATAATTGAGGATGGTTTACGAATAGATTGATCCATATATGCTAGCATACCAGTTCCAACAAGAATGTCAATAGCGTATTTTCTCTGACAAACTAAGATGTATGATGCATTACGAGAAATCTCCAAGCCTAATAAAAATGAGGAACTCCCATATCTTTAACTATGAAAGCAGTATGAAATGCATCCTTGAGAAATTTGTAAGTCAACATCATCCTTAGAGGCAATCATTATGTCATCTACGTAGACCAAGAGGGAAACAAAAGTAGACTCGAATTGCTTTTGATGAGAGTGTTATCTGCTGCACTTTGAATATAATCAACCTATATGATGACTCTTGAAAAACAATGATAACACTGTCGAGGAGCTTACTTTAAGCCATAAAGGGATTTATGTAACTTGCATATCGGATTAGGAGGAAGTTCACTATAAGTTGGAGTGTATCCTTGAGGAAGACTCATATATATATATCTCTTCATCTGAAACTCTATGTAAAAAGGCATTAGTCACATCCATTAGAGTTAAAAGCCATCATTTAGTAGCAGCTAATCCAAGAACTACTTTAACACTAGCTAACTTTGCAACAGGTTAAAAAAGTATCAATATAATATATTTCCTCATGTTTTTTTAATGGTACAAACCCACTTACGGCCAATCAGAGTCTTACCAGGACGTAGAGTCATTACTGTTCAAGTTCCCCATTGTTGAAGAGCAAAAAATTCTACATCCATAGTGTTAGAAAAATGAGGGTGTGCCATGGATTCTTGGAAACTTTTAGGTTCTATTTCAAGTAAGCAAGCAAGAACAAAATTTCGACTGAAAGGGGAAATTTTAGAGTATGTAATGACAAAATATATAGGAAAATCGATGGACTATGTTTGAGTAGAATCAAAAGGAATAAGAGAAGTATTTGGTAAAAGAGAACAATGGTACTCTGGCAAGTAATTGGGAGCTTTGACTTGCCGTATGGGCCTAACATTGATCAATAAGGGCTCTCCTCTATAGGACATTCTCAACAATAGATGTTAGAGCACTAGAGTTTACAATGCAAGATGAAGATGCAGTTTGAGGTAAATCATTAATTGCATGAAGCAATGAAAATACTCTATCAACATGATTAACATGATCAAATATCACATAAGCATATTGAGAATCAGCACCTACAGATGAAGGGATATGAGCATGCATCATATTAATAGCCACATGAGTAGAAGAAATGGAGCTCTATTAATAATAAAAACAGCAGTTAAGACATAATTACCCCATAAGCAAGAAGCACATTTGATTGAAAAAGAAGAGCTCTAGCCACATTCAACAAATGTTAATGCTTCTTCTCAACAACAAATTTCAGGTGGTGAGTAAGCAAATGAAAATTGGTGAATTATGCCATGAGTTAGCAATAACTTTGTGAAAGCTAGTTCAAGAGCATTATCACTACGGTATATTTAACAATTGCTTTATACTGAGTCTTAACATGTTGAAGGAAGTCAGGAAAATCAAAGAAACATCTCCTTTATTACGCATCATGTTCCATGTAAGGCGAGTAAAATCACCAACCAATGTAAGAAAGTATGTAAAACCTTCAACATACTCAATACTAAAGGGACCCCAAACTTCTAAATGAAACAAATTAAAAGGAACATCAGATAAACAATTGTGAGAAATAAAAAGGCAATCTTTTGCTTTGCTAAAAGTCTATCTTCACAATGAGTAAATACTAGACTTAGACATATTTAAAATCACCAAGAGATGTTGTAACTGGGAAGATGATGGATGCCCAAGGAAATGATGCCAAAGATGTCCATTAACTATCAAGGATCCACATAAGGCAGCAATAGTCTGAGAAGCAGTCTCGGAAATGTATAAATTATTCAAAGATTCCGTCTACCAATCATCAAGTCCCAAGTAAGGTCCTGAATCACACAAAAATCTGGGTAAAATTTAGCAAAAGAGTTAGAATCTTTTAACAATAAATGAACACTTATCAAGTTGAATCTAAAAGTAGAAACAATGCAGCACATCGTACAAAGACAGAGAATCGGAAATATGAGTTATATCAGTATGTGTAATTGGAACTCTTATACCATTAGGTAAAGATATTGTGATTTCATATACTGGATAGACCCTGCTAAACAATGCTAGGTCCGAGCAAACATGAGTGGAAGCTCCACTGTCAATTATTCAAAAGCATAAGGAAGAGTGGAGTATAAAGAAGATAAGCAATGATGATGAAAAGTAAGAGTATGATTTTCAAAACAAAGGTTTATAGAAGAAAAAGTATTGTTATTTTACCATATGTAGATTAAGGAGCCATTACACCCTTCTTAGTTATCTTTGCATGTGGGAAAGGCGGTTACTCTGAAACAACTCAAACATGAGCCTTAAGCTGACTAATCAAAGATTGGACTTGATTTCTAGAGAAAATGCTCACATCGAAACCGATGTTATTTGAACCAAAATGTTTAATATAAGAAGTAGTTCCAGCAATTGCATTCACCATCTGATCAGACTTGGGACATGAAGCTTGTGATTGTTGAAATGATTACAGATTGTCGTTGATGTGTTTGTTGTTGATGATACATCTTATGTCCTGGTTGGATAACCATGAAGTTTATAACATTTATGGATTATATGACCAGTCATACTACAATGAATACAATCAAACTTCGATTTTGACTTGTAAGTGACAGCATAAGTTGCATTATCAACATATCCTGAATATTGTTCATTCAAATATCCTTGTGAAGTGACATTACAATATGCATTTGTTACATTAACTCAACAACTATTCTAAAAGGCAACATTCTCCAATCGAGTTGATGGCTTAAGTAATATGTCTCTTATTTTGAGCAACCATGTTGAAGACATCTTCTATATTCGAAATTAGCTTCAACATCAATACATGCCTTCTTGTGGATTTAAAAGCTTCATTAGGTCTCATAAGAAATTTAGTAACCCGACTTTGATGTTGGAGTGTTTCCCACAAACCAGTTGCGTTGCACTCACACTTACCACATGTACAAACTGGAAGATCAACCTAATTCTTATGTTCTTCCCATAGTGTCACTAGTTCAGTGTAATAAGGTCTAAAATCTAAAAAACCTTGCTCGATTAAACTCAAGTTTTGTTCAATTTCATATACTCTTGGAGCATCATCTTTCTTAAAACAAGCTAAAGATTCTTCCATGTAGCTTCAACATTTGACATGAATATAAGACTATGTCCTGTCTTTTTCGAGACAAAATTCATGAACCAAGCAGCTACCATATCGTTACACCTAGACCAAGAACCAACATCTCTATAATCAAAAGAAGGACGAGGAATAGTACCATCTGTGAATCTCAATGTGTTGTAGACATTTAGAGTCATACACACTGAGCAACACCAAGAATGAAACACCGATCCTTTGGTGAGAAAAATCGACGTGAAGAAAAATTGGTTTCTTGTAAGCATTTGTAGAATGATGAGTTGAAGTCGGTATTGCAATTTCTTTTTGAGTAATCGAAGCCATATTCGAAGTGAATATTGAAATCGACGATAGAAATTGTACTAAGATTGTGATTAAATGATGATTTAGTGTGAAATGAGGTCAAAGAAAGAAATCAAAAGTAAAAATAAAAAATAAGTAAGATTGAAAGAAAATAAAATAAATTTGTGATAAGATGATTGAAGACAATTATAGACCGCTGAAAAAGATAAAGAATAACTGTAGTAAATCGAACTTTAAAACTGGAATGAGAAATAAAATAGCAGAAGCGTAACATAATCATTATAATCATTTTGAATTTTGATTTCATATAAAAATTGCGAGCTATGAAGAAATGTATTCTTATTAAATGTAAAAAGAGGCATTTAATGTTTTCATATAAAAGCAATAATAACAGCCAAAATCTAATTGTATATAATCGGAGAAACATAACTAGATAATGAACCAATATACTCAATATAAAGGGACAAATTCTCTACGTTTAAAATCGCTTTAGCCTACACGAACAGATCAGACATACGAACAGATCCGACATGACTTCTATTACTATAAAGTTAAATTAGTAGTTCTGCGGTAAAGAATCAAAGTCTTGTGAATTCTTATAGAAAAAGTGATACACGATCCACTACCAACTCAATCATGTACATAAATCGTATAATTGAATCCTACAACTCCTCTTGACGAAAAAATAAACTTATTTCTCAAATTATATGTACTATTTTCCAAATTTAAATATTTCTCATAAATCGTATAGTCATAATCAAGAGCTATTACATGGTCTCTGTCCTTCCGATTGTGAAAATGAAAAACGATTCCAACATTACAGAACTAAATCAACTAAACAAAAGACTGAACCGAAACATCAATATCCCAATCTTTACGGCATTTTCATATAAAAACATGTTAATGTATAAGAAGAGGCTCATAACAACTGTCGAGTCCACAAGAAATGCTAGACGACTAATTATCGCCATTGGTACTCACACTTAATGAAATTTGTGTGGCTCTTGATAAAACTGGCCACTAGGCAGTATATACACCAATCTCTTCATATATTCTTATACCAACAGTTACTCCCATCCAAGAGCGAAAGAATGAATTTCAGCCCAGCTTGATACTGTGTAAAGTGTACCAGAGAGCCCCTTCCACGTTGATGATGATTCTTCTTCACTGTGCTGTTTCTGTTTCTCGACAATTCCAGAAAACAGTGGCGCAAACGAGACTCCAAAATGGCTACCAACTCTCCTCAGGCTTGAGCTAGAGCTAACCACTATTCCTATGTCAGCTTCAAGGAGACAGAGCAAGTCTCCTACTGAATCTCCAATATAAACACTCAGGAGACCTTTCTTTGACTTATCCTCCTTTCTCTTTTGTAAGATGCTTTTGAACTGTTGAGCCTTATCGATCGGGGATTCAACTTTTCTTTCAATCTCACCAGTCGAGATGGATTCCTCGAATGTGAACTCATTTGCATGAACTTCCAGTTCATCTACTCCGCCTGTAAAGAGAAGACAGTTTTAGCATAATTTTCTTTAGGGCCTTCATTGCTACAACAATCATTAAGTTGAGGTTTTTGGCACATACCTGCACAAAAGGCTGCCCTGATGAGGTCACCACACCAACAATACGAAAGCACGTGGACTTTTGCATTAAGATTCTCAGTCTTTAAAATTTTCTGGAAGACATTGATGCAGCCATCTTGAAGAATTAACCTTTCCCCAGCTCGCTTGATGTCTTCAAGATTCAGTCCCTTGAGTACCTCAGACTCGATCACTCGATTGTTTGCCATTTTCTCAAAATCTGAGAGCTGTTCTAGTGCCTTACATAAACCCTCGTAGTCAAACTTGTCCGCTGAATAAAAATGGCAAAACAAATTTCTGACATATAAGAAAAATCAAACAGAAAGTCTCAAGCAGTTTAACAAAGGCTGACTAACTAGAACTACTATTGTCCATGAAAGTGGACCAACTTCATATCTCAGTCTGACCTTTTTCCTTTTTCAGTATATTCTCTATGCACTCTTCATAATGCTCTGTATATTGTTTAGAAAGTAGATTCCACGTGTTCTTAAGATCAGCTGACAGCATCCGATGAATCGGTTGCCCAGATCGACTCTGATCATCTTTGGGAGCAGTTACAATTGCAATTTCTGCTAAAATGGCAGAAGAATCAACAACAGTGCAAGTCAGATCAAAATCAGAAAATATTATGAGGTCGTCTTTGGAATGGTTCTTGAGAAGTGGGACTATGGTAGGCTGAGCAAGCGGTTGAGCATGGAAGAACTCTACTTCAAGTTTCATAGCCTGTTGATACAATTTTTCAATGATCTCCAGTTCTTCACCGGTCATAGAGACACTAAGCTTCTCAAGCAATGCTTCAGTTCGCTTGGCAGATGCCTAGATTGAGAGAAAACAGACCATTAGTTATACAAGACAAACCATCTCTAATAGCATACTAGAGACCTTTTGAATGTTTACAGATTTAGCAGAAACATACAACTATTACATACCTGAAAAGCATCGCTAGAATAATTGTCAATCCATTTCTTGTACGGCTGTTTGTCTTCACTAAGATTTAAAAGTGCTCCAAATTCCTTACCCAGAAAGGCATACAACCTCATGCAAGGTGTCACAGCACCAAGCGTGTAGGCGGCAACTTTCGTTTTCTCAAATGGAGTATCAAGCATGCCGGGAGCTTTGAGTCCTTCTACTTTTCCAGATGCTGTGGCTAACAAGAACTCGGTGTATCTCAAAGTTGCTGAGTTAACACCCACTTCTTCTTTGATGTCTAAATTCCAATCCTGCATGGAACAGACAAACGTTTTACTGAAAATATCACAAAACCAATCAAATAAAGCTGATTGAAAACTTAAGAACCATCTTCTTTCAAAGCTTAGAAGGCAATGTGGCACCATATTACATGAAAAAATTCAGTGTTTAGAATGCAGAAGCATCTTTTAAACGCCATAGCTTCAAAATATATGTAAAAATGACTCTCAAAACATACTCTACAAGTTCTGAAGTAAGAAAAGGAAGAAAATCAGAAAAAAAAAAAAAAAAAAAGGAAAAGGTGACACTTTCACTGATACAGCATTAGCACCTGAATCAGAAAAGATATCCAACCATCCTCTAACAAGTAGAAAAACAATTAATTGGATAGTGAATCATTCCTGGAGTTCACTATTTCAGGGACTCAGCTATCATGGTATGAACTTGAGAGGTCAAATGAAGTTCACTAATAGCAGTTTACGTTTTCTGCCATGAAACGAGGAGTTTTTTCAACCCAGGCAACGAACAGGATTTATCTAGTTTAATTCATGAAGTTACCAGGGACTCATGTGAATTTATGTTCTTCTTCCATGAAATAATTGATAATGTAAAACAAGGACCCTATGTTCTACCTGTACAAAAGAGTCGTGCATTTTCAATTCTTCTATCACGCTTTTCCTCAAGTCAGAAATTGCCAAATTATCATCATCATCATCAGCACACTCTGCAGCCAATTCATACCTAAAAATTGAAGGAAAACAAAAAAAATATGAAAGCCTTTCATGAAAGGTTTGCAGAAGTTTGATATTCTAAATTTTTAACCATTTCGTCATATTTTATTAGTGACAAGCAAAAATAAGATTTCGCATTCATTGCAACAAAATCAAATTATTCAATCAACTGCAAAACCCAATAGATAACGTGAACACAATCACTGTTTCCAATGCAACGAGAAGAATATAATTCAACATGACACACCAACTTCATTTGGTTACAGGAACAGAAGCAAAATCTCGGGATGAATAAGAATCCCATCCTATAATGAAATTAATAATGAGACTAGAGCAACCACACCAAGGCAAAAACAGCCTTAGGAAATCTTAAAAACCATACCAAGGGAATCTTTCATAATTAGAAGACCAGATAAAACGCATTCTTACCTAAATAAACTATCTTGATGCAGTTTCTTTCATACAGACTGCCATACATGCATTATCTACTGAACTTGCAGTTAGCAAATCAAATAATAGTTGACAAAAGCACCAGATTTCACAGAGTGAAACTCCAGATTTGTTCGTTCAATGATAGTTTTATAGCCCTAATTTTTTCAAAAACTTTGAATTTAACTACATTAATCAATCTATAGTCATCTTCGCTTTGAAGGCTTAAGTATCAACATCGAATTTGATCACACGAACTTCTAAAGCAACTCTTACGCATCAGATTTCCGCAGTCCGTGTAAATGAAAGCAAGTCTAATAGCATTCAAAAAGAAAACAAACATCCTGAGCAAAAAGAAACTCAAGAAAAAGAGAACTCACGCCTGAGAAAATGCCTTGAGAAAATGAACATCCTGAGCAATATACTGGCGAAATGTATCGATCTTGAGATTCCCGGCGGCCAAACAGACGGCGAAGGGGCTGTAGATAGAGAAGAGACACTCTCTATTAAACTTGATCCAAAGCTTCTCTGCAAGCGCTTCTTCCGAGTTAGGAGGAATCGTCATCGCTGAAGAGAAGGCGGCTGCCGCCATAGGACTAGTCGCCGATCGGAAGACCGAAGAGTTGCTGCAAAACCAGAGAGAAGGGATCGGCGATCGGAAAAGAAGGAGCGATGAATTATAGATGAGTCGTGTGGGGATGAAGAATCGCATAAAACAAGATAAAGAGAAGGGCTTCGCTCCTTGTGCTAGGTAGGGCTCGACGTTAAGGTGTGCCTGTGGGATAGATGCAGACCTGAGAACGCACCTTTTTTTTCCTCCTTTTTTCGTTAATCTTGCAATTTGTTCTCTATTTTATTATTCTCTATCAATTATATCTAAAAAGAAAATTAATAAAAGTATAAATAAAATTCACTTCAATATTCATATGTTAATAACAAGGGTGGAATATAATTGAAATATAAAAAATCAACTGAAAATATAAGTATTATTGGAAACTAAACTAAAATATTATATAAAAATATGCCTAATAGACAGACTTATCATTTATGATTCATAATCGACAAAAACAAAAAACAAAAACTCAAACAAAAGAATCAAGCATTTGGAGTATTTGGAGTATGGACATCCTATTTCTAGGATATTTGAGAGTATAAAATATTGAAAGGTGAATATAATTACTTTAGTATTTTACATTCAATGTTCTTTATGCATAAACAAACAATTAAAAATGACAATTGTATTAATACATTCAGCAAACAAGCACACCAAAATGAGATGATTTTTTTTATCTCGGATTCACTAACTTTGATATGCTATTCTCAGTATGATTGACAATGTTTTCTTTGATTTGATTTTCTTGGAATTAATACGGCCTTTCTTCCCTTATGTTTCACATAATATCTTGATTCCTTCATTACTTGTGGATTTTTTGGGATTCACACTTTTATTATTACGCGGATCAATATTAGCGAGATTTTGTTTCATTGTTTGTCAGCATGCTGAATATCTTTTACTAGACTGATATTGTTTCTTTAATCGTTAGCGTGGTGACTGCAGTCCACGACTCTCTTTTGGATGCTCTGTGGGCATTCTTGGCCTAGTAGTAGATCCATTTTGCTTCTACATCGTTTTGGTGATGGGAGGATAATGAAGCGATTCCTCTTTATTTTATTTCACTTTTGCTTATGTTGGAATTGAAATTCTTCCTTTTTTGAAATCAACGCTTTGATCTTCTTTTGTTGCCAAATCGACGGTCATTTTGTCGTCTTCTCACGCTTAACTTCCGCCATTTCTTATAGGTAATTCTTCCAACTTTTTTCTTTCTTTTTCTCTTCTCTGCTTTTGGCGAATTTCTTACTTCATCTTCTTCCAATTTGCTTTTTTGCAAGTATTTTCTCTGTTTTCTAATCGTCCCCTATTACTTTCAGAGACGGGGTCCGGGGATGTTTTCCCTTGATCTAGATCATTTCAAGTCTCGTCGTGATATTCCTTTCGAAGTTGATCTTCTCGGTTCCCCTACGAAGTTTGAGATGGAGATGTATGCTTTCGAACGATGCAGGCTTTTGTTTCCTGTTCTTGAGTGTCTTCTCTTACTCCTGTTGGACCTTCGTATTGCTCTGGGTCAACTATATCCTTTTCTCCTTCACGAGATATTGGTTCTTTTCACTTTGACAAAGGAATTGAACGTTCCATTGAGTCCCTACTCTCAGGGCGATGCTTTTTCCTGTTTTTGTATTTCCCGTCTAAGTTGGCTCGAAAGTACTCCAGAGTGTGATGATGGATAGAAGGATACTCTGCTACCCTTGGGGGATGTCCTTTTAACATGGTCATGCCCTTAAGTTTTGGTGACTCTTGTTCTTTGTTTTTTTTATTATACAATGATTCATTTTTCTTTTTTTTTTTCACACTTGTTGTTGAGCTTTATCCCACTCGCAGTCCGAAGATTATTTTTGAACTCAAGAAAGGTAATTGTTCTTGGAATTTTTTCACTACCAAACAGATTTATCGCGCTTTTTGCCCTTCGACTCATGCACTCATTTGTGATGGTACTTCTCGGTCTTTGCCTTGCCCTACAGCTCGCTCTAAACGTCAACAAGGTACCATGCTTTTGAAAATATTATTCCATTATTCTTTTCGGATGGCGTAGTATTGGTATTAATTTTTGCCTTCGCTCTTAGAAGATACTTCTCACTCGGCGAAATCCATGCATGGTCGGCTGCGTCATTCATCATGCTCTGAGATCCCACGAGGTGCTCATCCCTTGGGCTCGTCGAAGAGGTCTCAAGATCCGTTCAATCTTGTGGTGGTTGTGCATTTGGGTGTCGGGAGCTCTCTTGTGATACCGACGATTGATGCTGAGGAACCTTTTGTGAAACGGGCTCACCGTGGTTTTGGGCATCACAAGGAAAAATGACACATGGGTTGATATTGCGGAGAAATGGTTTTGGGGGATGCCCTCTGCCACATGATCATTCCTGAGGACTTCTCAATCTCATTCGTTTTTGATATTGTTGAGAAAGGGTTGTTTCAGGAGGCTATGTTTGACCTCGACTTGGGATGTGTATCTTAGCCAAATTTTTTTAGCAGCCTTATTCTCTATTTTGATTAATGGCAGCCTTTGCAGTTATTTCAAAGGCACTCCCAAATTAAGACAAGGTGATCCACTCTCTCCCTCTTTATCTGTTGTAGCTATGGAGATGTTCTAAAATCTTTTGGATGTTGAATTTTCTGCAAGGCATATTGGACTTTATCCACTTGCTAAAGACCCAAAAATCACTCACCTTTCTTTTGTAGATGACGTAATGGTGTTTTTGATGGATTGGTCAAATCTTTGAGATGTACCTCGTACATTAGAGAGTTTTGAAGAGAGTTTTGGATTTGTAATGAATAAGGATAGAACATCAATGTTTATAGTATGCATGAAGCCACTCGAACATGCTGACATCTCACAACTGGGATTTCAAAAGGGTTATCTACCACTAAAATTTTGGAGTTGCCTTTGATGCATAGGAAACTAAGGCTCTCTAAACACTCACCTCTATTGGACTCTATCTCAACAAGTTCAATATTTGGACTGCACAATCCCTCTCTTTTGCTGGTAAACTTTAATTGCTCTAATCGGTCATCTACAACAAAATCAATTTTTAGTTTTCAGCTTTTGGATTTTCAGCTTTTGCATTAAATGAATTGAAAAGCTATGTATTGAGTTTCTATGGTCAAGGGCATTTTCATCTCATACTAGTTTCCAAATTATTTGGAAAAGTATGTACACCAAAATAAAAAGGAGATTTGTTGCGGTGCTTATCTTCTTGGACCAAACACTTCTCCCAAAAGCATGGTGTCCTTCAAATAGTTTATGTTTGTACTACAAATACAAATGAATTATAAATACTTGAGAAAATAAATAATATACATGAAAAGAATTAATTTAGAACTAATTACTAAAATAGTATATTATAATCTATTTATTACTAGTGTCAACTTTCAAAAGGGTGGGTGAGGGTATAAAAATGTTTTGATTTTTTTTTAATGTTTCAGTTTTATTAAAAAATGCCATTGATTTATTATTTTTTTGGTAAAAAAAACAAAAAAAAATTCAAAATTTTTATAATTAAAGGCGTGTACATTTTGTAGGTTTTATTTAAAAACTGATAAGTTTGTCTGAATTATTTTTTCCACATATGTGTGATTAAAGTTTTTTCTAGCATTTTGTGGTATTTCTAATTTGAGGTGTCTAAATTCAATATTTGAAATAAGGATTCAAAACACAAATCTATAAAACATGCAAATTAAACCTACAAAACATAAAAATTAAATGTACAAAAATAAATAATAGCTTGAATGAAGATAAAAAATGGTTTCAATGGTCGTTGACGGTGTTGTGTATGTAGAAGAAAAAAGTAAGTTTGTTTTAAGTGTTGGGGTAAATAGTATTTTCAACTTCTAGGTTTTATAAAAGGAAAACCTACAAAAGAGGCTCGGAAAACCTACAACACTAAAACGGTTTACCGACATTGGGAAAACATATCTCCGTACAAAAAACCTACAATGTAATAAAATAAAACCTATTATGCAGAAGAACTAAGTGGTATGATAACAACAGAACGATGAAGTAAGAAAAAGTACCAGACATAAAAGTAAACCTACAATTAAATAAGGATGTCTTACACATATAAACTTACAGTACAAATGAATTAAGTGTTGATAATGGGAAACATACAACAAAAATCTTGGAAATAAAAATAAACCTACAACAAAGACCTTAGCAGTTTAACACAAAGAACATGAAAATGAAAAATAAATCTAAAACAAAGACTTTAGAAACTTACTACAAAGAATCGTTAAACTTACTACGAACGAAAAAATATCTACAAAACATGAGAACTGAGGTTGAGAAGAAGAAAATTAAACTTACAATGCCTTCTAATTAAACCTACAATAAAGAATGGTATCTTGCAAAGTTAAATCTACAAAAAATTTAAAAAAACCTACAAAAAGAAGGACTAAACCGACAACAAAGGTGAAAACAAACTTCAAAACCTACGTGCTAAGAATTTTGTACTATAGACGTCAAATAAAGTACAACTAGTAAACTTGCGTAACCAAGAGAGTTAAACCAAAAACCTACAACAACAAAATTTAACCAGGATAATTAAGTCCAGAAAGTATAACTTGTAAACTTACATTCCTTGAGACGCATTAACATACAACGAAGAAAAATGAAAATCTACAACACTTGATAAAAAAATCTACATTGTTTCAGAAATTTTCGTAGATTTTATGTCTGATGACGAGGAATTACTTATTAATGCTAATGTAATTAATTTTTATTTTTAAAAGAAAATGGGTAAGACAGTATAATTCAACCAAAAAATATTAGATTTATATATTTTTTATTTTTTTGGACTAGTTAAGTAATAAACGGATCATAACGGGTTATTATAGTAATTCAACCACAATATTTTAGTTATTGACAAATATTAAAACCTGTGACACTTTTATTTTGACTGTGTTATAAACTTTAGGATAAAAATAACTTAAAATTTATAACTACCGTTAAAATAGGGGTTTTTTTTTTTTGTCAACTGCAATTTATAAAAGGCTCTAGAAAGCCAACTAAGAATTCTACAATCAACTATAACCTGTCTCGCGTACAAACCTGGCGAGGGAGTCAGCCTTATAATTGAGAGTGCGTGGGATAATCGAAAGCGAAAAAGATGTAAACAGTGCACATAACTGAGTGAAGTCCTCCTGGAGCGGGATGAAAGCATGCCAATCCTCCAGCTTGGAAAAAACCTCAATCACAGTCTCGCAGTTCGTTGACATCTCTACCTCCAGTACTTGAATGGCAATCAGTGATTCCATAGCCCATATAACAGCTTCCACCTCTGCATGAAGTGCGGATAAGCTTCTGTTGATTCCTCAAGCACCCGAACAGCTACCCTCTACCGAATCTGGAAAACAAAACCAATCTAACCCTGTCTTTTCGGCCGTCGTCTTCCAGGAGGCATCCACCAAACATCGATAACCTGTGAATCCTGAATTGGTTGTAGTAGGGAAAATTCAACCGGATTTACGTGTCTCGGTAAAGCCCGTGTGTCTGAACCACTGAATCGATGGTCGTAGCCGAATCGCTGACCATTCCCCATATTCCGCCAATGACCGAGAAATGATTCTACTAGGGTCGAGAACGATATTCGAGAAACAAAAGTCATTCCTCGCTTTCCATATATTCCAGATTAACCACGGGAAATAGTGATGATTATCGCTTCCTGGTAAACGTCAAAATAGGTAGTCCAAATTGTACCAAATTGATTCCCCCGGGAACAAATTTATTGCCGATGGGATATCCGACAGCGCCCACGTCTGCAGGGCCAAAGGACACTGGAAGAGAACATGGTTAATCGTCTCAGTCTCTACCCCACATTGTGTGCAATCACGCGGGCAATTAATACCTCGATGATGTAGATTCTGGTTGACAGGCACATTACCTGATAGAATCTGCCACAAGAAATGCCGAATCTTATTCGGTGTATTAATCTTCCACAACTTGGCATATAGAACCTCAAAATTTGGTCTTGTTTTTCCGACCTCTACTGACGGCATAGTCTCCTCCGCTAGATACCCAGACTTAACCGAATACCGACCAGTTTTGGTAAAATGCCAACTCCAATAATCAGGGCGTTGTTGCCGGGATAAGTGAATACCTCTAATTCGATATTTTAGTTCTTTTGATATAAGATTTATTTGGGTATTTATATTTCGTCGGATCTGGTTTGATTAAGTAAAGATTGAGTTTCGGTTCAAGTATTTTTATATAAAAATTCAAAACTAAAAAGGTTTTAATAGAAAAACTAAAATTTAGTTCTTGATTTGCTTCCACATTGGGTTCAGTTTTTCAAATATATAGATTTATGACTTATTAGGGTATTTTGTGAGGTTTGCTTTTGGATTCATTTTCTCTAGTTTGGGTTGATTTTAATTTGGTTTTTATCCTCTAAAAGTATATTCAAGATATTATTATGAATCTAAAAACTAAATAAATACTTGTTCAAAAAATGATCAAATCCTACTGAATATAATTATAGTATATCGAGAAAGATGTGACAGATACAAAATAGAGCATATTTTATTTCATATATAGATGTGCTCTTATTATTCTTAACAAAATCCATTTCTTGTTTTCTTTGAGACTGTTGAAACACACAAAACCCGTTGTGATCCTCTAAAAGATTTTTTTGATCAATTGCAATGGGAGCAACCAGGAAGCTACAGAGCGAGATCGATCGTGTTCTAAAGAAGGTTAACGAAGGCGCTGATGTCTTCAAAAGCATCTGGAACAAGGTCGATTTCTTCTTCTTCTCTCGATCGCTTCTAAAATTGTTTGTCATCTTCAAACAGTTCAGCTTAAAGATCATCATTCTATACTAAATTAGTGGAGCAATTGTCTGAGATAAGGGTACAATAATCTTAAACGTCACTCTCCTTTGTTCGTCTTAGCTTTATGACACAGGTAACGCAAACCATAAGGAGAAATTTGAGGCGGATTTGAAGAAGGAGATCAAGAAATTGCAGCGGTATAGGGATCAGATCAAGACATGGATTCAGTCAAGCGAGATCAGGGATAAAAAGGTCTTTCAGTTTTTCCTTTGATTTTGATGGTATTTCGTCTGATTACAGATCGCTGTTGTCAGGTTCTTGATTATTTATATTTTGTAGTGATATATATGAGAACTTTGTTTTGTGAAAGTTTCTTGATTACTTATATCACACTAGTCTCCAGCAGAAATCTATGCTCATTGCAGCTAAAGAGAACTGATGTATTGTTAATTTATCTTTTTGGTTCCTGAACGGACACATATGTCTGTAATGATATCTCAAAGATATTATCATGGTCTGTAATCATTTGGTACTGTATTTCAGGTATGGTCACCTACTTGTGTTTCATCTTGTGACTGAAATCATCATCCACTTATTTCAGAATCATAAGCATTCTCTACCTTTTAACATATATAGTTTTGTTTCTTCTGCTTTGCAATTATGTTTGCCATATTTTGTTGTGTACTTGCCAACTCGGGCTGAAGTAGAATTGATTTTTTTTTTCCTGTAGATGTGTGCCTCTTATGAGCAGCAATTGGTGGACGCTCGCAAGCTTATAGAGCAGTTAATGGAGAAGTTTAAAATATGCGAGAAAGAAACAAAGACAAAAGCATTCTCCAAAGAGGGTTTGGGTCAGCAGACAAAAACAGTAAGTACTACATGCTATCTGCTTCCTCTATTAATTTGTAGTAGTACTAGTTAGTTCGGAAGTTGAAGGCTTGCAACCTTATAAAGATACATTTAAGATTGACTCTTACCTTGTACTCCTAGAACCTTGTGGTTCCGTTCTAAACAATAGATGGACTTTACTGGGCTAATATTCATGGATGATGCAAGTCTTTAGTGCGTATATGGTCAGACGTTCATGACATTTGTAGTGATTAGACTCATTCACCTATTGTTCCCTGCCCCAACCCGTGTATACAATCTTTAGTCCTTTGATCTTTGTCTGTTTGTTCAGTATTGTAACTTTACTGTGATAGGATACTTTTTATAGCTTTTTATCCATGCAAGAGAATTCTTTAAGTGGAGCTACACATCACCTTGTTAAGTCTTCCTTGGACAGGATCCAAAGGAGAAGGCAAAATCAGAGACAAGAGATTGGTTGAACAATGTGGTAAGAATATAATTCATTTTTATCAATGTCAATGGATTCTTATTTTTTTATTTGAATAAACAATGCATAGACAACCTTATTTTATATCATAGATTCCATTATTGTTATGTGGTAGTTCACTTTATTTTGCTGGTAATTTGCCATCTAGTTAATATCCTCTAATCATTTGTTGGCTGGCAATACTGTTGAAATCAAGTTAGTTATGGAAATTTCCCACCTTCACTAGGTCCAAATTTGGTAGATATGTATTGTTGTGATCTATAGCATGTTAAAATGTACTACAAGATCAATTATCTGTAGTTATTTGTCTTTTATTCTTTATCAAGTTAAGTGTATTGTGACACAATCTTTATAGGTTGGAGAGCTAGAAACGCAGATTGATAGTTTTGAAGCTGAGCTTGAAGGTCTGTCTGTTAAGAAAGGGAAGGCTAGGCCTCCAAGACTGGTAGGCAGAGAAGGGAAACTTAATCCAAACTAGAAGTTTTTTCTTTAATTATTTTTCTTTTTTGTGACTTTAATTTTGTCTGTGCTATCAGATTCATTTGCAGGCATCTATAACAAGACACAGGGATCATATAGTGAAGCTAGAATTGATCCTTAGACTTCTAGACAATGACGAGTTGAGTCCTGAGCAAGTAAATGACACCAAAGATTTTTTAGATGACTATGTTGAGCGTAATCAGGTTTATATCCTTCTGCTACAAATCCAACTTACTTATTTGTATATTATTTATAAAAAATAATGAAAATCCATATAACCCAAGAGTCTCTCTCTTCATTTTTCTTGCATGCAAGTATTTATCAGTTTTCATGATATCACATTATCAACAAAGTTCATTCTTTCTCCGGTTTACAGGATGATTTTGATGAATTTGGTGATGTCGATGGACTGTACAGCTCACTGCCACCAGACAAGGTAGAGAGTCTTGAGGATTTAGTGACAACGGGTACTCTTATCAAGGTAAACAATCTCTTTTTCCTTTTATGCATTGAAATAGTGTATTTTCTTACCCTATAATCCATCAATGCATTGTTTTCTTAATTCTTGCAAAGTTGTTTTCTCTCTCTTTTGCCAGTTTCATAAGCTGTGCTTGTATTTTAACAGGGTACGCCAATCAGCTTAAAGAATTCTTCTGCAGAGTCAGCATCAATAATGCCTGTATGTCCTTTTATATATCTATATATATATATATACACTTTTTTCAATTTATGACGCACTAAAAGTTCACATTTTACTAGAAAAGGGTTAGACGCTTGGTTTTACTATGTTCTAGTATATCCTGAAACACAGCATAGACCCGGTCTTTTTTTTATTTCCTACAGAAAAATAGAAATATGCTTATTTTAGTTTTGTTTCAAAGAAATGGAAAGAGCTTGTCATTTTTGATGATTAGTTACATTAGTTTATATATTGGTATAAAATTCAAATTCAGTGAAGTTATAAAGTTTATTGGAGTAAGTGAGTTGTGTTCATCGAACAGGAAGTTTCTGGATTGTCTCTGTTAATTGTTATTCTGACATCTCTAAAATTATTTTTCTTCAGAGCTTTGAACTGATGCAGCCCAATCTGCTGGCGTCGGTAATGCAGTGTTTGTATGCCAGTTTTATCCTCGTAGTATGTCTTAACTTATGATTCTACTTGTGACGTTTCAGATCACTGTTACCCCTATTTGTCAAAGTACAACCCAGGAAGAGACAGAAGATAAAGCTTCACTAGTTAGTACTCCGGATGCAGTACCAAAAAGTCCTCCACCAAAAAGTAGTCAAGATGTTGAACCAGCAGCCACTTCACCAGTCAAGAGCCCAGCAACTTTTATCATAACTCGACCTCAAAATTTGACGGTGGGAGCAAAATTAGTGGAGAATGCTTTGAAGTCTCCTTCAACTATGACCCCTTCCCGTAACAAAAAAGAAGAGACTGTCGACCTGCCTGGTATAAGATCTTCTCCTCCCTATGAGATAATGATGCAGAGGCGGAAGAAGTAATATATCCATCTATCCCTCTCCAGGTTTTTCTCTAGCTTATGGTGGTGGTCCATGTAGTCAAACTCAGAGCAGAGCGCTGTCACAATCTGAAAGCGAAAAGAAAAGCACTATGGAAATTGAAGGTAGAATCGGAAATACCTCAGGGCAGCCTCTTTTGTCGCCATTGAGTAACAGAATCATCCTACCACGGTCTGCCAAAATCAATGATGTAGCTAATGAGATTGGGGCCATTGTGAGTGAGACTGCCGTTATAAGCAGCAGAGCTTTTTCACCTTCTACAGTATCTGGTGTGCAATGGAGGCCTGAGAGTCCTTTTCAAAATCAGAATGAAACTGTATGTAGTCTCTGCAACATTGTCATATACCTATGCCATTTTGTGCACCTCTTATCTAAAGTTGTTTTCCTTGGGATAGACTAACTCCACTTTTTGTGGTAATCTTTGTTTGTTTCCCTTAGGATGCATACTTATATTTAGATGACCAGAATCGGGCTGTCTTTAGAATAGTTTTGTGGACTGTTTTGTTTTCTGTCGTTACATCTGTTTCTAAATCAGGGCCAGTTTCATGGGCGGACTGAAATAGTACCAGATCAGAAAGAGATATTCCTGCAGCGGTTACAGCAAGTTCAACAGCAGGGTCATAGTAATCTCTTGGGCATGACTCCCCTCAATGGAAACAGTAAGATGGTGTCTGCACAACAGCAGGTGCTCTTTTTCTCTATGATTCTTTTTGTTTTTATGCTTTTAACGTCATTTACACATATGCTTACTGTTATACTTATAGAACCAAATTTCTCTTATCATTTTTTCTTTCCAGGTGTCATCACCGACTACTCCAAGGAGTCCGGGGTCTGAATTTCACATACCTGGCCTACAACAGCCCTCGAATTCTGTGAAACAACTTATGTCAGGTAGTTCCAAATATGTTGTCGCTTTGCAATGCCAGTTCATGCACGGTCAGGGTTTATGGAAATGCATTATTCATTTATTTGTAGCCAATCCACAAGCAATCAATAAAGAATTCATGCTCGTAGAAATGTGATTTTGACAAGTCTTGAGAAGTATTTTCGCAGTAACAAATAAAGTTGCTTTACTTTGAGCTTTTACAAGTTGATACCTATGGGTTTCTACACTTACTTTTAAGACAGAGAAAGCATGTGTAGTCTTTGGTTTGTTGTTTGCCCTTCGTTCCATGCTTTATTCAGAGAGAATCAAGAATATATTGATTCTGATATTGCTGCTGATTTGAAGGACATTTATGTTTTTTTGCTCAATTATACGTGTTGAGTTAGAATTGTCTAAAACAGCTTTGCCTTTGAAATTTCTGGCTTTTAACTTTCTTAGTTCACAATTAACCACTCATAATAGAGAATATATAGTGGGTTCTTTGCTTCTTATTTATTTACTCGCTCTTGTATATATCATTAAAAAAATGTTCCGGTGGTTTTGATGCAGATGTTAACCAATGGAGTACCAAGGAGCAGCAGCTGAACATTGAGGGTGATCTCAAAGTTCAGTCTATCTCTCATGTATAAAATCTCTTTACTTACAACAAATGCTGTCTTTTATATATCTTTCTCCTTCTTGCCATTTATTGTGTAAAATTTATTAAAGTACTCATCTTACGTCTTATTTTCATCAAGGTGTCTCTCTCAGAGCCAGCTAGACCTGAAATCTCGCAAGGAAAAGCCGTATCAACTCAACAATCTGGTATCATGGGCGCCATTGGTTGCCCAAGTAGTGCAGATCATTGGACCATTGGTGATGCCACTAGGGAAAATCCACGAACTGTGGAAATCAATGACCGGAGAATAGCATATCAGATGCTCGAGGCTGCTTTTAAAAGACGTCCTCTACCAAAAGACTCTGAACGTCCGAGACCATATTATCCGGTATGGAATGATTTCATTGTCAAACCTTTATTATTGCCTTTGTAGTAAACTTATAACCATGGAAGTTATCTGGCTGGCAGAGTTATAATCTAAGAACTATCATAATTATCAAATGATATGCACGTTGTGAATCCAATATTTGTAAGCTCTGTGGCCGTGAACGGCCCAAATAAGCAAAAATCTCTAACGGATTTGTGATCTGTTGGTTGTTATCTAGGTTCAGAGATTGTGCTATAGAGGAAAATACACTCTTTGGTTCAACCTTTTAGTTACTAACTTGACTAGCAATCATCACCACCACTGCTTGTCTTCTTTTTTTGCAGAGACAACCTGTAGAAACCCCTCCAAGTTATCCTCAAGTTCAGGCACCGGTCATTAACAACCCAATGTTTTGGGAAAGACTCAACAATGATACATTGTTCTTTGCATTTTACTATCAACAGGTACTTGAATGTCAATAAAATTTAGTAGGTTCCAAGCTATCTAGATAGTAGACATGTAGGTTTCTGGTGAGCCTTAGTGTGATGATCAAGTGCTTAAATTGCAGAAGTCTTACCAGCAACATCTAGCGGCGAGAGAGCTGAAGAAGCAAGCCTGGAGATATCACAAGAAACTGAATACCTGGTTTCAACGTCGTGAAGAACCAAAGATTGCAACAGATGAATATGAACAAGGCGCTTACATATACTTTGACTGCAATGTTGACGAAGATGGCCAACGTGGATGGTAACAAAACATGACTTATTCCTTGATGTTTCGTTATCGTCATTCATCTAAACATGAAAACATGGATTTGCCACATTTTCATGTGTGTAGGTGCTCGATGATCAAACGAGACTTTGCTTTTGAGTACGAATATCTGGAAGACGAATTGGGTAATTAGAATCTCCCTCTGCTTTTGAACCATAGAATCTGAGTTTAGTATTATAATAATATAGGTCTTACGAAACGTGTAATTTCTATTGTGGTGGACGAGAGATATGTAGAGAGAATCTAAACCATCAATTAATGTACATTTTTGGAAAACGTTTTGTTCGTTGTCCATAATCACCAAATATCCAAGCATGCTATACATAAATTCTCTACTATATAAAGATTGTTTTGCAGCTGTGGTCATTTTTTACACTTTAATTAACAATGAATCAACTTTTCTTACCTTTGTCTCGTGGAATAAAAGAAACTCTTAATTACTTGGTTTAGACTAAAACGGTTGCTATCAATATTCAGTTTTTATAAAAACAGGAATCAAAGTGCTTATAAACCATTTTCGAATAGCAAAAAAAACAAGCGTTTTATTTGCAAATAAACATTTCAAATATTTTTCTCAAATAGCGAACCAATCGGTTCGGTTTCATATGTTCATCTTGGACAGAAAACCGGTCGGTTCGATTCATAACTATTATCTATAAGCTTGCGCTTTAAGCCCTTTCCTAAAAATATTCAGCAGCATTCATTCATTCATTCATTCTCTACAAGCAATCCAAGTTCGTTTTTGGTAAGCTCAATTTCTAATCTAGGGTTTCGTATTTCAACTCTATCTCCGATATTTGTTCCTAATTTATCGCATCGGTGTGTGGGAGATTTAGCTTCTGAGGTTTTTAAAATCAGTTTAGCTTCTTAGGTTTTTAAAATCAATTTAGCTTCTTAGGTTTCTCGATCTCTTTCTTCTTTCTGTTTGTTTGTAGAAAACATCTGAAAGTATGGCGGCAGATCCAAAGACGACAACTGAGGACGTGAAGATAGATTTATTCGAGGACGACGATGAGTTCGAGGAATTTGAAATCGAAGAAGGTGAGGTTTTGATGCTTACCATTATTTATATTTTTAGGTTTATACGGTAGAGATCATTCGATGATGTATTAAGCTTTCTGAAGCATACATTTGTTGAAAACCACTAGATTTAGTAGACAGTAGTGTTGATATATAGAGTATTATTTTTCATCTTTGACATGCTGGATACAAGTTAAAAGTATGTTGAAATTGAAAGCATGATGCTTTCTGTTATTTGGTAACTCAATTTGTAACTTCGGGTTTAACTGATGTATGTATGTATGTGTGATGATAGAATGGAGATAAACAGTTTCTGATGTAGAGCTTTAGTTATTTGGTCAAATTCTATGTTTCTACTCTGTAATTTCTGGATTTGACTCTATGCAACATAGTTGATGTATATCACTTTTTAGAATGGTAGTTGTGTTTTGTTTTCTGAAAATGATTTGTTGTGGCTGTTTAGATTGGGTGGAGAAAGAGGAAGTAAAGGAAGTCAGTCAGCAATGGGAAGATGATTGGGATGATGATGATGTCAATGATGATTTCTCTCTTCAATTAAAAAGGGAACTAGAGAGTTATGCTGACAAGAAGACCTGATTTTGTTCCTACTCGAAAACAATGTCTATTTCAGTACTTAGGTTGTTGACATAAGCCAAAACCTGGACTTTGACAATGTTGTGACCAAATTTGATTTTGCTATGGAACTCTATGTGGCTGCATTGAATAGGAAGCGTCAAATGTTTCATTTATTGGCTGAAATCAATATAGATTGATTTTGGCTGATTCAGCAACAATCTTTAGTTGTCCTTGACGAGTCTCATAGAACACAAAATCATCGAGGATGATGACTTTAATGCCCTGCTCTACCTGTAGACAAAAAAAGATTCTGCATAAATAACTTTGACACATTAACTTTGAAACTGTGTGAAGATAACAAGGAGAGCCATTCATTCTTCATGAATTGTATTGAGTTTCATGTGATATCTCCAAGCTGGTATAAATTCTGCAGTTTTTAAGAACTTGATCAGACACTAGGGCTCACCACAAATCATATCGACATTCAAGTACCTGTTGATAGTAAAATGCAAAGAACAGTGTATCATTGTTGAGTCATTCTGAAAACATTGGGTTGTTAATGACCGGTGCCTGAACTTGAGGATAACTTGAAGGGGAAGGGGTTTCTACAGCTCGCCTCTGCAAAAAAGAAGACAAAAGGTTGGTGATGTTAATATTGTTGTTTCACATTGATTCCTAATCAGGTAAGTAACTAAAAGGTCGGACCCAAATAATGTATTTTTCTCTATAGCACAATCTTTGAACCTAGATCAAAATTGATATGCCCTAAAATGTGTATACACGAAGAAGAACCGTAGATTTTAAATCTTTTAAGTGATGACTTGGCATTATCAAGGGTCACAACTACACTCTTTTTTTAGTCTTCTAGCTCGAATGGTTGGATTGTAAGCATAAAAATTAGACTGCTACTTCTGCATCTAAATCAATGAGTTCTCGTGCTATTTCAGTGGCGTCTTCAAAGAACAAAGGCCAAAGGAACTTATCACCTGCAGAGTGTTAAGAACGCAAAATAAAGAAATTTGTTTCCGCTGTGATGCTCGATAGTGGGGCAATGCACAATTCTATAACTCCAGAAACTGTTAACAAAGTGCGGTTGAAGACAAGGTTTTGACCAAAAGTGTGATGTTTCATTAGGAAATGGTGTGTCGGTGAAGAGTTCAAGGATTTGTTAAGGTGTGAACTTGTCCCTTGCAGATGCTTCCTTTGAAGCCGACTTTATATCCTTGGAACTTTGTAGTACAGATTTGATCCTTGGGATCCAATGGCTTCGCACCTTAGGCATTTGTGAATGTGATTTTGATGCTCAGATGTTGTCTTTCAATTATAAGGGTCAGAGGGTTACTTTGTTCGGGGACCCATCATTACATGAAGTCGGCTTACCATTCAGGAAGGTTGTAGCTACTTCCTCCATGTTGTTTCAAGATGATCGAACTGCATATCTCTCGGCACTCTCTTCTGTTACATCATCTCGGTTACCTCAGATAATTCAAAATTTGCTGACTCAATTTGATGTTATCTTCACTGAACCGCATGGATTACCTTCGTTATGCGGACATGAGCATGCCATAAATCTGAAACCAGGTACAACTGCTTTGAGTATAGACCCTATCAATATCCACATGCTCAGAATGGAGAGATGGAATAGTAAGTGAAAGAAAAGTTGGACAAGGGGGATTATCAGAACGAGTCATAGTCCCTTCTCTAGTTTAGTGTTGTTAGTGTCAAATAAGGATAAATAATGGGTTTTTGTGCTGATATAGAGCACTCAACCGCGTGACAATACCATATAAGTTTCCAATTCCAACCATTGATCAATTACTAGATGAGCTCAAAGGCTCTTGTGTGTTTTCTAAACTCGATTTGAGATCTGGTTATCATCAAATCAGAATGTGTGAATTAGACATTGAGAAAACTGCATTATTTGTACCCAAAAGAAATGTTCGTTTCTTCAGGACATAATAAACTATTTAGGACACATCATCTCTGCAGAGGGTGTCTCTACTGATCCAAGTAAAAATGAGGATATGGTGAATTGGCCTACCCCTCGAAACATCAAAGCTCTGCGTGGTTTCTTGGGACTTACTGGATATTACCGTCTGTTTGTGAGGCATTATGGTTCAATAGCAAAACCTCTGCCAATATTATTGACGAAAGACATGTTTCTTTGGTCTGATGAAGCGCAATTGGTGTTTGATGCATTGAAGCATGCTATGTTGGAAGCACATGTATTAGCTTTGCCGCACTTCACTCAATAATTTATTGTAGAATTTGATGCTTATGGTTGTGGTATTGGAGTTGTCATGATGCAAGGTAATAATCACATTGCATACTTTAGTCATGGGTTCATGAAAAAGGAGCAATACAAACCCATATATGAAAGAGAACTAATGGCGATTATGGTTGTGCTTAAGTGGAAGTATAACCTTTTTGGTCGAAGATCTATTGTCAGAACTTACCAGAATAATTTAAAGTTCTTATTTGATCAAGGAGACGTTTAAATGGAGTATCAACTTTTGTTAACTAAGTTGTTGGAATATTATTTCTCAATAGAATACAAACCTAGAATTGAGAACAAAGCGGCATATGGCTTGTCACGTTTTATGTTACCTTCTGATCAGCTTTGTTCAACGGCTCTATTGGCACTTACAGTTTCCAAAATCTATTGTGGAAAGGTACGTATGTTAGTATCCAACTTGTCAGACTCATAATTGAGTCCAGCAGGGTTGTTGCAGCCCCTTCTAATCCCTGATTAGGTATGGTCCCATAATTCTATGGATTTTATTGATGGTTTGCCTTTCTCATCAGGCATGAATGTGATTCTTGTGGTGGTAGACCGCTTAAGTAAATATTCACACTTCATTAGTCTGCGTAATCCATTCAATGCTGCAGACATTGCTTCTAAATTCACAAAGGAAATTATGAGATTACATTGTGTTTCGGTTTCAATTGTCTTAGATCGGAACAAGAATTTTCAGAGTGCATTTTGATGAGAATGTCATCGTTTGGCACAAACTAAAATTCGTTTCACTCCGGCTTATCATCAGAGTCTGATGGAAAAATCAGAAGTGGTGAATCGGACATTAGAAACCTATCTTAGATGCTTCACATCAGCTTATCCTAAGAAGTGGTTTTCCTTCTTGAATTTGGCAAACTTATGGTACAACTCCTCTTACCATACTGCCTTACATGCTACCCTGTTTAAGACTGTTTACGGTCATAAGGCACCAACAATTATCCTATATGAAAACGGGTCAACTAGTAACTTCGAATTGGAGAAGTCATTATCTGCTTCGAGCTCAAGAAATAACGAAGAACTCAGCAGATTAACACTGCAAGGACCTTGAATTCAAGGTAGCTGACAAGGTAGCCGACCAACAACAATCGGTCATGAAACTCACTTGCCATAAGTTGGCAGCTCGATATTATGGGCCATTCGAAGTTTTGGAACAGATTTGCATGGTTGCTTGCAGGTGGCGTTGCCTCCATCTTCAAAGATTCATCATGTCTTCCATGTCTTACTACTTATGCCGGTTGTAGGACTCAATCATACGGTACCTGATGCCTTAAATGATGCTGCAAAAGTTATGCTCTTTCCACAAGATGTGAGGGATACTCGATATACTGATATGGGTCAATTGGAAGTGCTCATTGATTGGAAAGGTCTACCTACTCATGAAAGTAGTTGGCTTACTATGAAAGACTTTGTGCATCAATTTCACACTTCAAGCTTGAGGACAAGTTTAGTTTGAACTGAGGGTAGTTGATATGCCCTGGAATGTGTATACACAAAGAAGTTGATATGCCCTATAATGGGTCAATTGGAAGTGTATGACATCATTATCTCATTGTAGGTTTACTTGTGCACATCTGCATCAAACTTTTTTCATGATATATAAAAGAGCGAGTAGATGAATAAAAGTGAAAAAACCACTAGATATTCTATACTATGAGTGAATAATTGTGAAATAAGAAAGTTAATAATTCAGACACTTGTAAATCAACATGTATAATTGAGCAAAAAACTTAAATGTCCTTGAAATCAGCAGTAATATCAGAATCAATATCTTTTTGATTCTCTCTGAATAAAGCATGGAACGAAGGGCAAACAACAAACTAAATATTCTGTTAAGGCCCTAAAGCCAACCAAAACTACATATGCTTTATCTGTCTTAAAAATAAGTGTAGAAGCCCATAGGTATTGACTTGTAAAAGCTCAAAGTACAACAACTTTATTTGTTACTGCAAAATACTTCTCAAGACTTGTCAAAATCACATTTCTACGAGCATGAATTCTTTATTGATTGCTTGTGCATTGGTATAAATAAATGAATAATACATTTCCATAAACCCTAACTATTAGAAGCAAGACAATAATCCCAAGTCATTAAAGATTAATCGCATGGTGCAAGAAAACTCATACCTTATCTTCAGAATCAGGAGCTAAAGCCTTGGGTTTTGAATCAATGGCTCTCCTTGTTGCATTCACACAGTTTCAACGAGTTCGATTCACATGAGAAAATGGCTCAAGAGCAGCTTTTTCGGCGGTCTCTGGTACTCCAAAAATATTCTAGAACCTCAGAGTTTCGTCTCCTGCTGCTGAAGCTACATTACAACCATCCGGACTCTGGGCCATGAATAGAACCCTTGATGTATGACCAATGAGTTCAGTCAATTTTACCATGGAAGGGTATTTCCAAAGTGTAAGTTGATTATGTGTGAACCCATGTGAGCTAAGCAACTCTCTTTCATTCTTGCTCCACAATAAGCTCATGTGTGGGTATTCTAGAATTTGATCGTCTCACCTCCATCACCCCCACCATTTGCAAGAAAATTCGCTTTGAAAGGGCACCATGCAAAAGCTTTCCCTGCAGATGTATGCTCATCATGCCTGTGCAGCCATTGGCTAAGTGAGTTTGACGAGGCGACTAAACGATCCCATACGTGTAGTACATTTATTTGCCACCACTTGCTAGTTGCTGTCCAGATCCAGACCACTTGAGCCCACAAATCTCTTGAGTGTGACATGTGTAAGCGAGAATCTGTCCATCCATTCCGAGTGTGGTTCAGATTCATTGCCTCAGGCAAGAACTCTTGTTTTGATTTTAATATTTCAGGGGTTCCAATGATAAAACCCCATCATGGGTTCTTAAAAAATGATTAATTGTACAAGTGTTTGTTCATTGTAACATAAATTAAACATTTATCACATCTACATGTGCCATAATTCAATAATAAATATACAATTGGAGTTTAGGCTTTATTATGTAAGCAAATGAAAGTGTAATTACCTCAATCAGATCTTTAATGTTGTATTTCCCCCTTATCCACACACGACAAACAGTACATGTTACAAACATGTGATTGCAGCATCAAAACCAGCATCATATAATGCTTACAAATATTAGACAAACCATGTCAATCTCAACGCATAAGTACATGTTACAGACATGCGATTGCAACATCAAAACCAGCATCATATAATGATTACAAATATTAGACCATGTAATATCCAGTTCTTCAAAGTTGCACCTAACATCTATATGGCTCATGAAGGTAATGGATTATCTAGTTGGTGTGTTGACTTAAGTCAAACTAAGCCATTTCCAATCATGACTAACATTATCTTTTTATAACTCCAATGAGAGACGTGAAAGAAAGTTATTGTTTACCTTGACACCAATCTGCAACTTTGTTACGAACACCACTGTGAATCCACAAACCAATGCGTATAGAGTGAAAGAATTAGCCAAAATAACCATTGATAAAATGTTCTATTGTTTTTGTATAGAGTTAAAGGAGAAAAAGAGAGAGAAAAACCACCACTGCTCCAGGCTAAGAGCAAATTTGCAGTCATGGTGATGAACCAAGAAATAAAACAATTGGCTAGAGTTGTCATACTTCCAGCTAAACCTTTTATGTTCACATTAATGATCTGTTTATCAAGCAAGCAAAAGGTAAGAGTTTGATCAGTTTTTCGCCATCAGGCTCTTACAACACTTTAGTTGTAGCTTCTAACCAATTTGTTACCTCAAACATAATGAGCCATGGAATTGGTCACATTCCCAGTGAGAAATCAACAACCATTGCCTGTAATGATTTACAAAGGTGATTGTTCATAGTACCAAAAAGTTTTCGCTATATAACTAGAAAACTATCTTACCACAACTCCAAACTTCTCACAAGATACTTAGCCACAGTTTGTGGGAAGCTCTCAATCTTGTTGAGAATCTGAGCAATGTTATGTTCCATCTCCTCAGAAGTAACAAGTTTCGTGAGGCGTCTTCACTCTTAATGGTATCATCAAAGTTAATTTCATGCTTCAAATCTCTTTTTCCCTCTTCATCCTATTAAAATTTCCAAGCAAAAAGGTTCAAATTCACAGATCATCATCACGAATCAATAATAAATCCAAAAAACCATAAGAAACATGCAAATAGATTTCATGCGTCTTCTTCCATCTCAGTAATCATCAACATTGCAGTGGTCTGAAACAATACATCATCAACTGTGAATTCCGAGTTTATGTACACAAAAGTAACGAGTGTATCCAGAACAAATTTCGCTTAGGTTCTCGATGCGATGAAATCCACAAGTTAAACCATCGCAACAGATTTTGATTTAAAAAAAAAACTGTACTATTAAATTCCAAACAATCTAGCTTAAGATTCTACAATAGAACGGGAGAAGCTACAACGAGATCGATAATATAAGTTTTAAAATGATTAGAAGAGAGACTTACACTTCGAGAAGAATTCAAACAATAAAGATCAAAGATTCACTCGGAAGGAATTTGAGAGAAGGTGATGGAGAATTAGAGAGTGTGAATGTGGAGAGAATGGAGCAGAAGATTGATTCGAGACTGAGACAAATCACCACTCGTGAATTTTTTTAAGAAAACCCTACGTCCAATAATAGCTTGACATATATACGTCTCTTAAAATTTCTTAAATCTCTAAATTAAGAAACGGTTCTGAACTAATTCACCCTTTTTTTTAATTCATTAATGTCTAAAAACCCTATTAAAAGGTGCTGTTGTTGGAGTTTCAGAGCGATGGCAAATTTGGGTTTTTGGCAAAATAAAAAACGGATGTATTGATAATGTTTTTAGCGATATGGGTTTGGGCCGAATTGGGCCATGCGTGTCTTTATGTTACTAATAAGTTAAGTTTCTACCTAATATATCAAACTCATCACTACCTCATAAGAACATTGAGACTATAGCATGTTACACGAGGAAAAAAACGCATTTGCAGTCTTGTCATACAACTGCCCTCCTAAAAGATTAATCAGTGTTTATATTAACAGCTTCAATACTGTTGTAACTTAGATAAGATTTTATCTTACACTATCGTTTAGTTAAACACCATACAAATATGTATTTATAGTATTAAAAAGGTAATTTCTGCAACTGTTCGTTATCGAAAAAAAAAAGAATCTACAAATTTTGACTTAAATTTATAGAAACCAAAATTGTCTTTTGACTTATTTTTACTTTAATGATAAGAATTTATAAACTAAAACCATCTCGTTCACTTTATTTTTTCATCCAAAAATAGAGTTTTCTAAAATTTAAAAGAGTTTGCTCCAACAATTTATTCTATATTTTATTATATATATGAATTTGTTTATTTCTAAAATGTCTTTTTATGTTTAAAATTTACATATTTTATTGATTTATATTAAATAGTTAATAACAAGATCAATAAAATAAAAATTAATTTAAACAAAGTTTCATTACATCACAAAAATTTTAAAATTTAGAATAATATTTATATTTTGTAAACTAATAATTTTTTTGTATCATGTAGATTTTGATCATATAATTTTGTTTAGATATAAAATAAGAAGAAAAAATAGAATCCTCTAAAATTGTTTTGTGTGGATATATGTATCTAAACCCACAAAATAAAATTAGATTATCAGATTCGTTCGCTAAAATCGAAAACACATGGGTTTAGGTCGAGTTGTGTTAGGGTACCCATTATAACACTCCTATTTATCTCTCTGCACCGATGATTTATTTCTGTTTTTCTTAACCATGCATGTTCCTATTTGATTTTGGTTAACATCAACCATATTAGACTATATCAAAGAGACTAGAGCGTTGAAGCCGAAGAGGCCGAAGACCGCAAGGTCAAAAGAAGAATCAAAGAAGAGTCAAGGCTGAAGTCATCAAAGACAAGGCCGAAGACCACCCAAAGGAACCCAAATAAGGTGGAAACTGGCCACCAAGGACGTACCACGGGTCACTAAATAATCAAGGGATCAAGAAAATATCATAAAATGAGGTTCTGGAAAAGTCAACGTTTTGGACCAGAAAGTCAACGGGCGGTGGTCACAGACCGCGGGAACGCCATCGGGTCGAGAGACACGTACCGCGGGAATGTTTTCACGTACCACTGTATGTGGTCAACGCGGGACGGGAAAATCAACGGATGGGACTTGTACTGTGGGTAAGGAGATGTCCGAGAGACGTGTACCGCGGGTCGAGTCCTCATGTACTACGGGAAGGATCCAGCACGTACCGTAGTACGAGAGAAACTTGTACCGCGGTCGAGACCAATACGTACTGCGGGTTGAGGTAGGACGTATTGATGGCCGAGGAAATGCGTACCGCGGGTCGAGGAACAGCGTACCACGGGTCGAGGAACTGCATACTGCGGTACGGTCCACGGTCAAAGGAAAAGTCAACATTTTCATAAATCTTCCAAATGTTGACTCTAATCAAATGGGATGTTATATAAGGCTGTTAGGACTTAAATGAAGCCTAACTAGACCCAAGAAGACTGTTGGAAGCTTAAGGAGACATGTGACTCTCTTTTATGTTTTCAAGAAAGATAAGATGTCACTTTCAAGTTTGGGAACTCCACTTCCTCTCTCTTCTCCAACGGTCACAAAGACTAGATTTAGGGTTTTTTAAACCTTATCCAAAGCCTTGTAGGCCTCTATAAATAGAGTTTGTATCTCCCATTTGTAATCAACTCACTCAATACAAAAGATGTGTTTTCATATTGCTCTCTTTATTTACGTTTAAGCAAGTAGTTTAAGATGTAGATTGTAGAGTTTTTAGCTCGTGTAGAGACTGCCCAATGGCAGACCTCTACCCAAACACTTCTAGATCTCCACCAAACTCTTCGTATGCTTTCTTCATGTTTATGCAAATCTAGATCCATTCAGTTCTTGATAAGGCCGAGATATCCCATAATAGTCTCGAATTTACTAAGGCATTTATGTGTGGATTCAACCACAAGTTGGTGTTTCCACACTCTTGAGATCGAGTCCATCTTTTGTGGGTTAAGTGGTTACATTCACCAAGTGAATTTTCCATGGTTTTTATTGAGAATAGTCTCATAAAAATCAACATGGTATCAGAGCCACAAGGGCTTGGTTCCCATTAAACTCGGTTCTCTTGGTTTCTTTGTTTCTTATTTTTTATCTTACATTCTTCATCTTGTCAAATGAATCAAAAGAAGAGGACATGAATGAATTCTTGTTTATTAGATATAATGACTTTACTTCCAAGGTTTATCAATGTATATTAGCTTATCTTAAACGGGGAAGGTCTTAGACTAATTGTTATTTGTTTTTTAACTTTCAAAACTTACGAAAATTCTTAAAAGTGGATTATTTCGTGAGCTATTGAAGTTTTTTTTGTTTAACCATGAAAAGCACAACTATTTGTGTTATTTTATGGCTCTTATTAGTTAAAGCTCACAGGAAACCATTATCCATGGGGTATTCGTGAGTTTAAACTTTTAATCGGTGGATAAAACAATTGTCCAACGTTCAATAATTTTTCCAGCCATTAAAACGCCTAGTTCTTGTTGTTCTAAGGTGTTCTTAGCTGGCTTTGGAAGCTCATGCTTCCGCAAAACTCATAAGTTATTTTGTGAGTTCATTCTTGTCACCATGGATAAATCAGTTGTCCATTGGTCCATAATTTGTCCCAGCCATTAAAAACCAAGTTCTTATGTAACTAAGGTGTTCTTAGCTGGTTCTTTGGGAGCTAATGCTTCTGCCAAACTCAAGATAAACAGAGAACAAAACTCTGTCCACATGTACTCTTGAGGAAACCCCTTATTCCCCATTCTCCATTGCTTCCGCTCAAAATCTCTATTCTCTATTCTTGGTTACTTATTCTCACTAATTCTCTGTTACTTATACTCTAATCTCTCACCATCTCTTGTTGTTTTTTGACTGTATGTTTAACTCTTAAAACAAATCCAAAATTAAAGATGGTGGGAAAGCTCGTTTGCTATCTCAAAGGAGAAGTGGCGAGTTATAAATGCTTCAAATGAAGCTAGAAAAGTGCACAACAAAAGCTTGGTACGTGATCAAGAGGGCCACCAAGCTTTGGACTCCATTTATCCAACTTACTTCATTTCGGAAGGACTTGAAGAGGCGAATCAAAAAAGCTACCCTAACGAAGGTGAATCCAGAGGTGACTAAGGTGGAAGGTCAAAATGGAGATGCTAGATGGTGGAAGGCTTCATATCCTAACCAAAGGCATGTGCAAATGTTCTCCAAAAATGTCAAAAATCCTCAACGATCTCAAAAGGCTAAATTCTATACCTCTCCAATTTTTTTTATATTTTAGTTCATATCTTAGACTTTAAATCCGCTCATTTATCTCTCTTAAAATACATTTAAGTGTTTCTTAAACCCCCACAACATATACTTTAAATTTTTTCTTTGAATCTCATGATGAATTAGAGAAGGATGAATGTGTGGAAATTCTCACAAGGAGCACTAGATGAAACAAGAGGATCTTGAGAAGGGAAACAAAGTCAAGATGTACTAAGGCAAGGAGTCACTTGGAAGAAGAAAGCTCCGGTTCAAATGCAATGTCAAAAACCAGTGTCAAGCTACATTATACAACCGATGAGCTATACTCTTTTTCCCCTAGTAGAGTTTTGTCACACGTGGTTTTTTCTCTAGGGTTTTTAATGAGTTAGTCTTGTCGGTTGGCAAGCTTGCCCTTTGGTCCTTAGGCCTTTGGCCTTGAGCGTCTCGACGACCAAGCTTGGGGGTGGGTATTATACTATATCAAAGAGACTAGGGGGTTGAGGCCGAAGACCGCAAGATCAAAAGAAGAATCAAAGAAGAGTCAAGACCGAAGTCATCAAAGACAAGGCCGAATACCACCCAAAGTAACCCCAATAAGTTGGAAACTGGCCACCAAGGACCCACAAAGGTCACCAAATCATCAAGGGATCAAGAAACTTTCATAAAATGAGGTTTTGAAAAAGTCAACATTTTGGACCGGAAAGTCAACAGTCAGTGGTCAGGGACCGTGGGAAGGCCATCGGGTCGAGAGGCACGTACCTCGGGAAATTTTTCACGTACTGCAGTACGTGGTCTACGCGGGACGGGAAAGTCAACGGATAGGACATGTACCGCGGGTAAGGAGATGTCCGAGAGACGTGTACCGCGAGAAGGATCCAGCACGTACCACGGAACTCGTACCATGGTCAAGATCAGTACGTACCGCGGGTTGAGGCATGACGTACTGATGGCCGAGGAACTGCGTACCGCGGTATAGTCAATGGCCGAGGGAAAAAGTTAAAATTTTCATAAATCTTCCAAATGTTGATTCTAATCAAATGGGATGTTATGAAAGGTTGTTAGGATTTAAATGAAGCCTAACTAGACCCAAGAAGACCGTTGGAAGCTTAAGGAGACATGTGACTCTCCTTTATGCTAAGTTTATGAAAGATGAGATGTCATTTTCAAGGTTGGGAACTCCACTTCCTCTCTCTTCTCCAAGGGTCACAAAGACTAAACTTAGGGTTTCTTAAAGCTTATTCAAAGTCTTGTAGTCCTCTATAAATAGAGTTTGTATCTCCCATTTGTAATCAACTCACTCAATACAAAAATAAGTGTTTTCATATTGCTCTCTTTATTTACGTTTAAGCAAGTAGTTTAAGATGTAGATTCTAGGATTTTTAGCTCGTGTAGAGGTTGTCCAATAGCAGACCTCTACCCAAACACTTCTAGATTTCCACCAAACTCTTCTTATGCTTTCTTCATGTTTATGCAAACCTAGATCCATTTAGTTCTTGATAACATCGAGGTATCCCATAATAGTCTCGGATTTACTAAGGCATGTGTGGATTCAACCACAAGTTGGTGTTTCCACACTGTTGAGATCGAGTCCATCTTTTGTGGGTTAAGTGGTTACATTCACCAAGTGAAGTTTCCACGGTTTATCTTGAACATAGTCTCATAAAAACAAACAAACCAAATGTTTAATACCAATATGGTTTTTAATCTGTCAAAAATAGAGAAAATGGCTAAAAAAATACCGAACTTTTAAAGTGAGCCAAAAAATACTTCAAACTTTTAGTTAGAAATTTAAATTCAAAAGTTTTGCTAAAAGCAAAATGATGCACTCTCCGTCCATATGTTTAAAGATGTTAGAAAAAAGGAACTAACTTTCACTACTTTAGTCTCATATTCTGATCACTGCTTCTATATCCATGTTTGAGACTTGATTTAGGGAACTAGTCTCATTAGGTTGTTAATCACCAATCAATATAAACTCTTATCACACATATAAATCGGAATTTTGAAAACTCTGAAATTAGTTTAGGTGCAGTGGTGCCAGATTTCCGGTTATTGGGAAGTGACTGGAACTAAAAGAGGAGGAACTCCATAAGAGTTTCACTAAATGGTCAGAGATTTATGATCCTGTTATTTCTATAAGATGGATTTTTCCTCTCGTATTGTTCTTAGTTCAACCGAAACAACAAAAAAGAATAGCTTTCCCTTCCTCTCTCGTTCCTCATTTGTGATTATTTCAGAAAATGCATTGATCAAGAGATATGATCATGTTTATATAATACCAAATCTGAAATGAATTGCTTATTTTAAAAAGCCCTCGCTCATCATTCTAGGAACTCTTCATTTAATTGTTATTAGGCACAATAACTTGGTTTTCATCCATCTAGAGAGTTATCAAATGCCTTAATAGTCCTCACTTGCAACAAAAGCATTGTCTGAATGCAAATGCATAGGTGAATATTCTACGGTGTCTCCTCCTCGATATACTTTGTGGCACTCTGAATCAAGTTTAAGGATGTGTGGAACCAACAAACGCCAAATGTCTTGATTGATTCTCTCTTTACTAGCAGTTATGTTAACTTGGTTTTAGGATATTCATCATTTAGCACATATATAAAAGTTCAGTATTAAAATCTGTAATTAAAATGTTAGAAGTATGATTTGACTAATTTGAAAAGTTTGATACTTTTTTGAAAGAATGATTAGAATAGTTTAATAAGATGTGGTAATTACTAAAATAATTATTTGGCAACTATGAATAGTAAAAAAAAAATACTTGTATTTTTCATAAGGACATATATTTACTACGAGAATGCCATTTAGATTTAAATTTATTTTCATTTTTGTTTGTTTATAAAAAAATGAAAATGTGAAACGATTATTAAAATCAAAACAAATTGATAAAGTTCTTCTATCACAAAAATCATATTTTAATCATAACTTCTTCTTCTTCTCCTCCGTTTTCTCCTCACGAACCCTAACTTCTCGTCACCAACCCTAACTCTGACAACGACCTCCATATCCTCATCTAAAATGTAAGGTAAAAATCTCTAGTTTGTTGTGAAACAGCGTGGTCGTTAAATTTTGACGATAAAAGCTTGAAATTAGAGATATTTTTTCGTTGATGTGGGGTTTGCAAGATTCTGGGTTTGGATTTTCGATGAAAGTTTTGGTTTTTACGAGATTTTGGGTTAGCAGATTGTTCAATCTGGATTTGCGGCTAAAGTAACTGCTCTGAAATTGAATTGTTTGTAGAGATTGTTTGTGTTGTGTAGGTTTAAAGGCAATTGTTGTGTAGGTTTTGAAAGAGGATGAGGTACACGTTATGTACATTTGTCGTGAAAGTTTTAGAGTCTGTAGGATTTGTTTTTGGTTATGTAGGTTTTATGTTCAGTTATGTAGGTTTTATATTCAGTAATGTATGTTTTATAATTAGTTATGTAGGTTTTATAACCAATTATGTAGGTTTTAAATAAATTATGTAGGTTTTTAAACAAATGATGTAGGTTTTATTTTCAGTTAGTAGGTTTGCAAACTCATGTTCCTTAACATTTTGATGTCTTGTTTTCCTTGCAGCGATGGCACAAAAGGAATATCCAAAAAGACTATTTAGTGTTGGCAAAAGTTCAGAGAGCAAAAAGAGCTTTAATCATTACTGTAAACTCTCGTATTTTAAGTAAATGCATCTAGTTATTGGTGAAGATGCCTTCATCGACATACGAGACAATTTCTTGGTTGGAGAGGAAATATATGTGGGCAGCAAAGCTAGTCGATTGGTTGCTTTGTAATCAACTTGATGTTAAAAGAAGCAACGAGATGTGGGTATTGGTCGATACCCGCCCAATGAGGTTCTCCCTTCGTGAATTTGAAGAGATATATGGTGTGTCATATGGTCAGCCCATGATGAGTTATGGGCTGAGTTACACACGAATATTCTTGAAGGTCCAGACTACTACCAACTGACATCGGCATTCGAGAGATGCATGTATGTGGTGTATTTATTGTTCTGTAGGTTTATGCATAAATGTGATGTAGGTTTGTGCATATCTTTGATGTAGGTTTATGCATATGTGATGTAGGTTTGTGCGTAAATATGATGTAGGTTTGTGAATATATGTGATATAGGTTTGTTTTATTTTACGTAGGTTTATTTCACTTTATGAATATTTTATTACGTTATATACGTTTTCTTTTTACGTTATGTAGGTTTATTTCACGTTATATAGGTTTTGTTTCTTTATATAGATTTGCTTCACGTTATGTAGGTTTGTTTCACGTTATGCAGGTTTTGTATTACGTTATGTAGGTTAGTTTAATGTTATGTAAGTTTGTGTTACATTATGTAGGTTTGTTTTGAAAATGCTGGCTACTTATTTTCTTGAACTGGACATTTGAGAAAAGGAGAATGTTAGGCCTCATTTTCGTTTTGCATGTTGGTATATTGGGTCTGCATCGAGAAAACTGGATCCCACTTAGAGCTGCTAAGAGGGTGCTTGATGTGGAGACTTTTCAAAGGTATCCATGGAGTCGGGATGTCTATCAATCCTTAATAAAATCCATCAAAAGGGCGTCATATATTGGACTGACATACAACTTACATGGTTGTGTCCATGTGTTGCTGATATGTGCATTAGTTTACATTGAATGCCTTGGGAAGCTTTATGGTCTCGGATAGAAGGTGAGGACATACCACTGCTCCTTTGGGAGACAGGCAGGTGTGAAGAAAGTTTGGATGCTATCATACATGATGAGATGCAAAACTCAGAAGACAGAAAGATATGTAGGTTTATAAGATGTAGGTTTTGAACATCTTATGTAGGTTTAAAAGTATTCATTGTAGGTTACATGTAATTTGAATTTAAACATGTTTTGCAGATTCGTCTTGTTAAGAACATCGTCCACAAGCGGGTGGAAGAAGTTGATAACAAGGTTTTTGGCTTGTTGATCAAATCTATTGTAGTACAATAGGTATCGAACCAAAGTGTGGTGCTAGCACAAGGGATATGTTAAACCAGGCTAGTTCAAGTTAAACAGACTTCAGAGTGGACGTTGAACAGAGTTCAGAGTGAACGTTAAATAGAACAAGCAATACTAGCAGGAACAAAGCAAACAGAAAAACAGTGTAGGCAGCTAAACAGAGCAAGCAGGGTATGAACTAACGAAAATCAGATAATTAAAACAGGGTCGTGAGGAAGAAAGGTCAGTGATTTCGGTCCAACTAAGGGTTCATGGGCTTGTCTAGCAACCTATTAAGCGAGATCTACGGTGGAGAAACACAGAAACAAGGTAAACAAGTCATTCTCATGAACATGAAATCTCAACCTACTAAGATCTAACCCAAATCTCTTTGGAGATTTCTCAGCAGGTTGGCAGTATGAACGAATTCTCAAATCAACGAACTAACAACCTAAACGGCCAATCTCTTGGGATAGGAATGTTAGCCCTAATTGCACCTAGGCTTAGAACCCTAAAACTTCTCAAATCAGGGGTTCAAGCGGATCAAGTCTCATGTGATCAGGATGAAACTAGCACTAAGATCAAACAGATAACTAGATTTATACATCAAAATGCCTAAATAAGCTAAAAACTCATAATTGAACCTAGATCTACCCTCTTCCTCATGAGACCCTTAGGGATCTACTCATTCATGATAACGAACATAAACTCAGAAATTGCAGAGAAAGACATAGGTAAAAAAGCTTAGAATACTGAAGAAGAAAATAGGTCTTAACTCCTTCAGATTCTCAACATAACAAACTGGATTAACGACAGTAGTGAAAAATGGAGGCAAAGAGAAAAATAGAGAAAACACTTAAATGATTGAATAATGCTAAAAGTTGTAAAGGTTTGTCTAAGATAAAAGTTTTGAGATCTAAAAGTTGAGAGATATAAATTGAGAGATCGTTTTGCGGTTTTCGCATAAGGGGTATTTATAGAACCCCAAAACATGAAGAAGCCTAATCCGAGTCAGCATCTGACACGGATTGGTAAAAAACAGAAAAAAGGAAGTTCGGGTGCTGATTCAATGAAGTGCTGGATTTTAGGCAGGCAAGCTGGATCTAGGCAACGGGCTGGATTTTTTGGGGTCACTCGCCGGTTTGATGCTCGCCGGTTGTCACTCGCCAGTTTGACACCGAGTCGGAGCGTGTTCTATCTTTCCAGGCGTATGTTCGGGTCCTTGGGCCAATCTTATGTCAGAATGTTCCAAATCCAACTTCTTTCAGGGTCTTCTGTCCAGGCACTACGCGTTGAGCTCATACTTGTAGCCTTTAAGCCAATTTTACCTCAAAATACTCTGAACCCAACTCTTTTGCACCTAAGTGTTTCCAAATGCGTGATATATACGAAAATGCTCCTAAGAGACTCTAAAGTGCATAAAATGTTATGAATGAGGATGCAAATTTACCTAAAATATGTTGCTAAAATCGTCAAAATATGAACATATCAGAAGTTTATCCTTTCGAGGAGAGAAAGATGAGTGTGCACCATGCAGCCCATAATATGATTCAAGAAATACTTGGAGAGGCATTCGATGAGAGCTTGTGGGACACGGACATTTCAAAGAATAGGAAGTTAAAGAAGGTGGTTAGTGACAGCCAGAAAAAGTCAAGGAATGTAACATGTTCTCAATAGTAGTTTCAAATATGTTCCTTATGTATGTTTTGTAACATTATTTATTTATGTTATGTAGGTTTTAGACACGGCATGTAGGTTTGTAACATGTCATGTAGGTTTGTGACACGACATGTAGGTTTATTGTAGGATATGTATGGTTTGTGGAAAGTTATATTGTAGGTTTCTGATATTGTCTTATCTCTTTGTATAGAGATTGATTATAGTGGGAAAACAGGTTCTGCCTCAGAACAACCACCAAACAAAGACAAGGAGAAGAAGTTGAAGGATGTTGAGATGGCGGAAGATATGGACATCTCCTTGATGTCTTTGTGAAGGAGAAGATTAGGGATAAGACTAAATCATCCATACAGAAGGAGCAGTCGGCCATAGAGTCGTTGTTGGAGGGATTGATGTCAAAGTTAGAGGAGGCTGAGAAGAAAAATGATAACAAATTTGCAAGCTTGAAAAACGAGATGGTGGGGTTGTACAATAGGTTTTCGGAGATGGAAACCAAGATATGCAGTTTTGAGAGTCTTTCTTCTTTTAATTATGGGAGTCAACTAGGATAGCGGGAGTTGTGCCCGTGTAGATGAAGAAGAGGGCTTACCACTCAATGACGATGATGGCCACTAGGTGAAGGAGGAGGTTGGCAAAGAAAATGACAAATCTATGATTCATATTTCTCTTTTTCAAGGGGACGTAACCCGGAGATTTAATGTTAAATGTTCTGTATATTTTATCTTTTATGGTGTAGGTTTATTGATTATATGGTGTAGGTTTTACTAGTAAAATAGTCTAAAGTTATCATCTTTGTTGTATATTTTTATGTAGGTTTTCAATAATGTGTTATGTATGTTTTATGGAGAGTTTGTAGGCTTAATAAAATTTATTCCTTCATTCAGAATGCAAAGTCGTGGAAGGTGGTTACCGAAGAAATTTCGGAC
>JAKUCM010005283.1:0-29542 GCA_023374145.1 Lepidium sativum | reverse complement strand
AGGACTAAGATTTAAATCATTTTCCACAAAATTTATATTGTTTAGTAAACATTAAATAGCAAAATCTAAAATATTCAGAATTTAAATTAAATAAGTTTCTAGTATAAGGCAACCTAAATTAGTTTTAGCTATTTTTTATTACAATATTTATTTTTATTTTTTGTCAACATTACAATATTTATTTTAGAAATACAATTAAAATACTATAATCGATTATTAAGGATGGTTTCTATTTTATTTATGCATTTTGCTTTAATTTTTTCAATTAAGCAATTGATTTGAATATGGAAATATCCAATTATGTATATACGATAGTTATAGCCTTCAATTATTATCAATGAATATGTTAGAAATTCAAGATATATCCATTCCCTCTATAGTACGAAATGTGTTTCCAAATGAGTTAGCAATCAATAATCTTATTTAATAAGGGCAACCGCAAAAATGCTTCTTCATTTTCAACAGTCCATTTTTCTTAAAAGTTTTTGAAAAATATCTTTTATAACTGAAAATCACTAAAATATTATTATATTATTATTATTTTAGTTTTTTTGATAATTTTTTTGATATTTTTCATACCAATTTTATAAATCTCAAAATTTGTTTTAATATATAAGTTTTATAAGAAATATAATAAAAATTTCATAAATAGTGTTTTATAAGTTATCTTATAAAATCTTACAAAACTTTATCTTATAAAATCTTATAAAATTAATTTATAAACCAAAAGGAAATGATCAAATATAGTAAATCAAGTTAAAAATATATTCTAAAAGAGTCAATAAATAGTATATGACATCTAGTCTAGTGGCAGACGGTAAGTCCATTTAAGGCAGTGCATTTGCATAATCTGGGATTGAGTCCTCCTGCCTATATTATATAGAAATTTGGCTATTGGGGCCCCAATATAATCTGCCGTTGACAAAAAAAAAGTCAATAAATACATATATCCAAAAGAAGGAATATATTAACTCTTGAATGAAAAATCATAATTGGATGTCTAAACCAATGTAATGATCAAAATAAGTAAATCAATCTAAATAAAATAACGTAAACAAAACAATTGGATGTCTAAACTTAATGAATGATTATAATAATTCTTGAATGATAAAAATAAAAATATAATCTAACTAATTCTTGAATGATCAAAATTAGTAAATCAAACTAAATATTATACCTTAAACATACACACTTGATACAAAATTAGTAAATCAAACTAAATATTATACCTTAAACATACACACTTGATACATAAACCCATGAAAATGATTATAACCTAAGAATTTATAAATAGTTTATTAATAAGATTTAATAAGATAACTTACAAATTTTAATAGATAATATATTTATTAGCTTTAATAAGATAAGTTATAAATTTAATTAATCCATGTGAATGATGAAATGTGAATGATGAAATGTAGTAAATCAATCAAAATATTATCCTTAACCGATTCACTTAATGCTTAAATCCATGAGAATGATCATGAATGATAAAATTCAAAATAATTTATTTAAAAGGTTTAAGAAACGAACTTATAAACTGATTTTTATAAGATTTTATAAAATAACTTATAAATAAGTTTTCATAAAATAACATTTCAATTTTTTGATTTCATTAAGTTTTAGATGGTCTTATAAGTAAAATATGTAAAACACTTATACTAATTATAAAACTAAGTAAAACACAAATATATACAGTAAAACCTCCATCAATCAATACTCGATAAATTAATAACCTTTATAAATTAATAAAATTATCTTGTCCCAAGTTGACCAGTGTAAAATTTGAGCAAATTTAATACAATAATAAGATAATAATTATTTTGAAACTCCTCTGTAAAAGTATAGTCCCAATAATATCATAAATTAATAATTATGAATATTAGGCATACATAATTATTATTAAGGTAATTTAGTAAAATATGATCTTAGTGTTGTTTGTCTTTTTTTGAAGTTGGAATCTTGTTGGAGCTTACTTCTAATTTTCCTTATTGCTTCTAAAACTTTTAATTTTCCTTATTGCTTCTAAAAATTCTAATTTTCCTTATTGCTTCTAAATCTTCTAATTTTGTATTTTCAATATGTATCCAAAATTTTGAAGAGTTCTAGACGTGATGATTGCTTCATGACATGTAACTGGTTCCAAAACTTCATCATCAGGCTTCGACTTCTTCATCATCATTAATTACAGAGGCCATAATTTCTTCTAAAGTCTGAGTTTCTGAACATGTATCATTTTCACCCAGATAGTCAAGTAGACTATTGAGATCCATTTTATTTTGATACCCAAGATTATTAATCAAACCTTCTAGTTCATCAATAACATTATCACAGGCTGATCCATCTTCGGAAATTCTTGATAAAACTTCTATTCAAAAAATTTTGCAATGTCAAAAACAATTTAGTATTGTTTCTTGATGAACATTAATTGTCCAAGCCGATACTGCAAAATTGATAGCATTCAAAACATTGATCTTACTTGGATTCGGCAGTCTCAACTCATAACCTTTTAAAATATCACGGTAAAATCTCTTTCGGCAGTGCATCTTAAAAACTCTTATTATTCCAACATCACAAGGTTGAATTTTTGATGTCATGTTGGGTGGTAAGTAGAATAGTTCAACATTACGTAATCCTTCAATATTACGCGCATGTGCTGGACAATTATCTACCACTAACAAAACTCTTCTACCATGCATGATCTGATCAAACCAACGAACATATTTTTCAAAAATCATACATGTCATCCAAGCTCTTTTGTTAGCACGATAATGACAATTTAAGCTATTTATGTTCACATTCTTGAAACAACTAGGCTTTGCAAATTTTCCAATGATCCATAAAGGAATTTTTCAGACCCATCTTCATTGCAACAAATAACAATTGTTAGTCTTTCTTTGTCTTGCTTTTTTCCTTCAAGTTGTTCTGTAGCAAGAGAATGATTAGCTTGTAATCTGTAAAACAAACGAGTTTCATTCATATTAAAAACAACCTTCACAAAGAACTTATCTACTTTTTCCCTTATAAGCTTCTAGTTTCTTTCTCCATGTCTTGCACATCGACTGAACCACTTTCTCTAAAACGACGAAATGATTTGATACCATGTCGTAACTTGAATTTTTCAAACCAACATTGAGAAAATTGGTGTTCCACATCATCTTGAGGGTAGATAAGTTTCATTCTCTCATTTGCCTCTCTAAAATTAGTTATCCCATCATATTGACTCGGTCTTGGTATTGGAGAAACCACTCAAAAAGAACTTTTTCCATTACTGGATATTTTGCTCGTTTGTGCCGCTTGATATTATTTCTAGTTTCTAGAGTTGTAGAAAAATATTCAGTTGATCGTGTGAGTGTGTTTGAGATTGTACCTTGATTAACTTTTAAATGAAAATTTTCTTCAAGCCACAATTTCAAATCTTTTTGAGTGCTTGTGATATGGTCTCTTTTGTACTCACATAACTCGTTTCATATTTGATATGTCATGGTCGATTTCGTAACACTTTTAAGATGAGAAGTCATTGCTAGGATGTGTGTTACGAAAAGATGTAAGAATGAAAAACATATCAAAGCAACATTAATATATATAAGAAACTCATAGATTAAAAAACGGAAGTCAAAAGAAAAATGGAATATCAACATATACGTATAAATTATAAAATATATGTTAATATTTCATTTTTCTATTTAACATATATGAAAAAAAGAAAAATGGAATATCAACATATTTTTGTATAAAATATGTAAACATCAAAATAAATGGAAGTTTAAACAAAGAAATTTATCGTGTAGTAACCTCCAACCTACTCTAGCAATTAAGCCGCGATTCATTTCTTTTGACTTATGAATACTCAAATAGTCTTCCACGAGAGTACATGTTGTCGCTTTTGTTTGGCACAACTACCCCAAATAAAATCTCTGTACACCTTGCCAAGAGCCTTAAGAGTTGAAGCAGGTAAAGGGATAATACTCATTGTATGCCTAGGTACTGATGTAAATAATGCCTTTGTCTAAGAAATCCGACCCGCAAGGCTCAATATACGATGTTTCCAACCTAAAGGTCTTTATAGAGACTTCCAAAACATCACAAAACGTGTCTTTATTAATCCGCTTTTGCAACACCAGGAGACCTAAGTACTTTCCAAGATCCTTCGTGTACTTAAATCCCACTTTCTTGACTAATCAGCCTGTCTAGCTCAAGACTCACATTATTTGAAAAGTAAATTTTAGACTTTTCTAGACTCACTTTTTACTTTGAAGATTGACAAAACAATCCAAGACACGACAAATCACTCTAATCTGCGTTGTAGATGCTTCTGCAAATAAAACGTTGTCATCTGAAAAACACACATGCGAAAGCTGAGCCCTCCTCTAGACAAACATATCGATTATACTATAATATAAAGATGCTATAAAAGAAAAAAAAGTATTTAATTTCCAACAAAAAAGAATATGTTACCAAAGATCAACAATTAATTGTATCGTGATAATATATAAAATTGGTAAATGTACTTATTAATAATAGTTATTCTTAAGCCAAACAAATCATTATTTTATGCTAATATGTGTGTTTATTACATTTTTATATATGTTATGTATTCATCGCTGAAAAATATAATTTCTCAAATAATTTATATATTCTTAATAAAAGTTATTTTTTATATATAGTAAAAGAAATATTTAATTTTCTTTACAATAAATAGTTATCTAAATTATTCTAATCGAAAACATAAGACTAAAAAAATTTCTAATTGAATGTACCATATTTGTAAGTAATAATCAGCAATTAATAATAGCTAAATGAAAGATATTTCATTTATATTTACAATAAATAAATCTCAAATTTTTTTTTTGTCAATAACAGATTATATTGGGCCACAACTGGTCGGCCCAATAGCCAAATTCCTACATAGTGTAGACATGGGGACTCGATCCTGGATTATGCAAATGTGCTGTCTTAAGTGGACTTACCGCATGCCATTAGGCTATATGCCCATTTGCAATAAATTCCAAAATTTAGATCTATGATTTTATAAGTTTTAAGTAAACATGGTATATGTTGTATTATATTTTATTATTAATTTTAAAAATATATCCTTATGGGATTTTGACGACATTATTATTTAAGAATGTTATAAAAGATAAAACATATGTAATACATAAATACAAACGACATATTTGTAATGAAGTATTTAATACCAATTAAGTAATCTCAATTTTATTGTCACTGAAGTAAATAAAAATTCAAAATATAAGATTTCATTAATTATTTTGGATAAAAAAATATATTTTGTTTTGTATGTATCTAGTCAATTTTATGAGATGCGTATAAATGGTAAATCAATCCACCAGCATCAATATTATTGCTATAATTTTTGAATCTATTATAATAAAAAATATAGCAATATACAACCGACCAAAATAATTCGATTGTGAAAATAAATATTTAATATTAAATTCAAATAAATTATATGCATATCATCTGAAACATAATATCTCTTTTGTTTACATAATTATTAAAATAACTACTAATCATAAAAAAAAACTAATAGATTTCGTATGTATATCTAGCCAATGAAATATAATAAAGATGTAATATAAAATATCATCATTAATAGTAGGGAAAATAACAAATAAGACTCAAAATTTCATTTCAAATGAAAAAAATAAACCCCAATTAAATTCATTTCCAAACGTAATACATGAGAATAGTGAATTTATAATTATGTCTTTAATGACCAAACATAAAACTTGGAAACACAATTATATTTATATCCTTCATTATATATTGCAGATTTCATGTGAAGTCTGCCTAGAAAAGACTTCACATGAAGTCTACTGCTTATACAATAAGATTTTATGGGAAATCTTCTCCTTAATTATATATAATTTAAAATTAAAATTTTAAATATTATTATATGCTCATAATTTCAATTTCATAATCTAATAATAAACAATTATGAAGTATTAAAATAACAATTCCGCTAAAACATAGTCAAATAAAATAAAATAAAGGTAATAACTAGTTAAATTGTGTTGAGCTTTTGAGTGAAAGCAGATTGCTTGAGAGGAAGAGAGAGTTTTATCTTGTAATCACTATTATACTTCTCTTGGTATTAGTGGATTCTCTGGTGATCGTGATCCCGACGTGAGTAGGCTGATGCATCTTGTAGTGGAGGCTGAACACGTAAACATCTCGTGTCTTTATCCTGCCCTTTCTCGTTTTCCCGTTTATCTATGTCTACATCTTTTTAATCTCACTATGTATCAATATAGTGAATCGCTTGTTGGTACAACTGGTATCAGAGCACTGGTTGGTGGTTTTCACTATGTCGTGAGATCGTTGTTGCAATGTCGTCAACTCGGATTGAAGTAGAAAGATTCGATGGTTTTGGAGATTATATGTTGTGGAAAGAGAAGTTGATGGCTCCTATGTAGTTCTCGATTTACTAGATGCTATTGTAGCTAATACAACAGTATCAGAATGATCTAAGGCACCTGATGGTGATAAATCAAAGATTATTGATGGCAATAAGTCCGATAAATCAGATCAGATGAGTATTCAAGAGAAACAGAGAAAGGCTAGAAGCACAATCATTCTGAGTGTAGGAGATCATTTTCTCCGTAAGATACTTAAAGAGAAATCGGAAATTGATATCTTCAAGGTGTTGGATAATCTCTACATGGATAAGACTCTTACTATTTCAATCTATCTTAAATAAAAGCTTTATAACTATAAGATGTGACGAGGAATCCCAAAGGAATCGTCACTCCAAGTTGTAAAGGATAGTCCTTGGTCTTCAAAGAATTTGAGTAACCCCCACCTTAGATATATCAAACCTAAGATTGTTGTTTTTTCAACTCGCCTTCAATTAAGCAAGGTGGTGGAACCACATAATGTTGACTCGAGTAGCCCCCACCTTTAGTATATTAAACCAAAGATTGTTGCTGTTTCGACTCTCCCCTTCACGCGAATGGTTAGGAATGGCCACACAAGTGTGATGGAAATCACTTGATAAACCAGTTTGATCCCTTGGATATGACACACCAAGAAAGATCGAAAAGTTCACAAAGAACAAAAGAGAATCACTCTCAAATTTATTGATAAAAAAAGTTGGATACTCACAAATGAGAATTACATGAGTTTATAAAGAAGAGAAAAGACTCTCTAGATTCCTCTAAACTTATTGAATGTCTTAAATATGAAGAGTAAAGACTACTAAGTAAATGACAAGTAAATGTCACAATTTACTATGACTTGAATGAGAAGAATTCTTGAACTTTTGGCCTCCAAAATATCTTTTAGTCTTCCAAATTCGTCACTATTCATGGGCTGAACTTTAAGACTTGATTTAGTACTTCTCTTGGACTTGTATAAGGCTCAAAGTGGTTTTGACTTGGCAAGTATAAAGTCCAATGGATTTCTTATGTTGTTCTTTGTCCAAAAGGCCTTGAATAAATCCACAAATGTTCTCCTTAATTTGTTTAGCCCGTGATCTTGTAATTGGACCGACTGGAATCTCCAAAGCTCTCTCGTGATCTTCATTGCTTAGCTCCAAATTCTCCTTAAATTCCTTGCTGTTTTCCATGATCATATCATCCCCTTCCTCTTGAAATAGATTTGACCTCAAATCAGGTTCATCTGCATCAAAATGAATCAAGTCAGAAATGTTAAAGCTAGAACTGATTTTGTACTCACTTGGCAAGTCTATCTTGTAGGCGTTTTCATTGATCTTTTCTAAGACTCGAAATGGCCCAATGGCGCTTCGCATTAGCTTAGACTTCCTTTGAGCTGGAAATCGTTCCTTCCTCATGTGAACCCAAATTAAGTCTCCGGGTATAAAGCTCTTCTCACGCCTTCCTTTGTTGGCTTTCTTTTGATATTGCTTAGTCTTTTGCTCAATGTTAAGCCTCGTTTTTTCATGAAACTTCTTGACCATCTCAGCTTTCTTTTTCCCATCTAAGTTCACAAGCTCATTGAAAGGTAAATGTGATAAATCCAATGGAGTTAAGGGATTAAAACCATACACAATCTGAAAAGGGGAAAAGTTAGTAGCCGAGTGGATGAAATGATTATAAGCAAACTCAACATGAGGCAAGCAATCTTCCCAAGTTCTGATATTCTTTTTAATTATAGCACGCAACAAAGTGGATAAAACCCTATTGACTACTTCAGTTTGTCCATCAGTTTGTGGATGACAAGTAGTAGAAAACAATAACTTTGTCCCTAACTTAGCCCACAAAGTTTTCCAAAAATAAATAAGAAACTTAGCGTCTCGATCTGAAATAATCGTCCTAGGTATGCCATGTAAACGCACAACTTCCTTAAAAACAAATCAGCAACAAATGTAGCATCATCAGATTTGTGACAAGGAATGAAATGTGCCATCTTAGAAAATTGGTCTACTACCAAAAAGATAGATTCCATACCTTTCTTAGTTCTAGACAACCCAAGGACAAAGTCCATTGAGATATCAGTCCATGGTTCACTCGAAATAGGCAATGGGAGATACATACCTTGAGGTTGGACTTTAGACTTAGCTTGCTTACAAGTAACACACCTTGCACAAATTCGTTCCACATCTCTTTTCATATGCGGCCAATGGAAATGTTCTTTTAGAACAGCCATGGTATTAGAGACGCCAAAATGTCCCATAAGGCCTCCTCCATGTGATTCTCTAACCAAAAGATCTCTCAAAGAACAATTAGGAATGAATATTTTATTTTCATAGAATAGAAAACCCTCATGAAGATAGAACTTTTCATACGCATGCTTCACACAAGTCTTAAACACTTCTTGAAAGTCAAGGTCAGTTTCATATAACTCTTTAATGTGCTCAAAACCAAGAACCTTAGCATCAAAAGTAGATAGTAGTGCATATCTTCTTGATAACGCATCAGCCACAACGTTTTCTTTTCCTTGCTTTTACTGTATGACATAAGGAAATGTTTCTATAACCTCCATCCAACGAGCATGTCGTTTGTTTAGTTTCTGTTGACCCTTCAACTGTTTCAAAGACTCATGATCCGTATGAATCACAAACTCCTTTGGCCAAAGATAGTGCTGCCATGTTTGAAAAGCTCTAACCAAAGCATACAACTCCTTGTCATAAGTCGGATAGTTTAGAGTTGCTCCTCCAATCTTCTCACTAAAGTAAGTGATTGGCTTCTTCTCTTGCATAAGCATAGCTCCAATGCCTACACCTGGTGCATCACATTCAATTTCAAATGTTTTAAGAAAGTTAGGCAAAGATAAAACTGGTGCATTGGTGATTTTCTCCTTACGTTGTTGGAACGCATTCTCTTGAACTTCTCCCCATTTGAATCCAATATCTTTCTTGATTACTTCAATAAGCGGGACAGAAATAGTGCTAAAATCACGAACAAACCGTATATAGAATCCAGAAAGGCCATGGAAACTTTGAAATTCTCCTACGCTTTTAGGACTTGGCCATTCTCGGATTGCTCTCACTTTCTCTTCGTCTACTTGAATACCTTGTGCACTTACAACAAAGCCTAGAAACACAAGGTTATCCGAACAAAAGGTATACTTTTTCAAGTTAGCATATAGCTTTTCCTTTCTTAGTACACCTAAAATCGATTTCAAATGCTCATTGTGCTCTTCCAAACTTTTGCTAAAAACCAAAATATCATCAAAGTAGACAACCATAAACAAACCAATAAAAGGTCTCAAAACATGGTTCATTAACCTCATGAACGTGCTGGGTGCATTAGTAAATCCAAAAGGCATGACTAACCACTCATAAAGACCATGTTTTGTTTTGAAAGTTGTTTTCATCACCCTCTTTCATTCGAATTTGGTGATATCCACTCTTAAGATCAATTTTAGAAAAGACACAAGAACCATGCAGCTCATCTAACATATCATCTAAGCGAGGAATTGAGTGTCTATACTTTACCGTCATATTATTGATGGATCTACAATCAACACACATGCGCCAAGTTCCATCCTTCTTAGGAACTAGTAAAACGGGCATGACACATGGACTCATGCTCTCACAGATATATCTTTTCTCCATCAGCTCACTCACTTGTCTTTGCAACTCCTTGGTCTCTTCCAGATTGGTTCTATAGGCTGGACGGTTTGGAATGGATGTTCCGGGTACAAAGTCTATTTGATGCTCAATCCCTCAGATTGGAGGTAGACCACTAGGGTTCTCATTTGGAAATACATCTCCAAAATCCTGCAACAAAGAAGAAACACCACTAGGCAAACCGGGGTCAAGGTTAGTAGAACTCATAAGGATCTCTTTGAACATAAGTAAAAATATAGGCTGATGTGAAACCAAAGCTCTCTTTATCTCATTTGACCTCACAAAGAAATTTTGGTGTTTTCTCTCTTTTCTCTCTTTGTGTGTTTCACTCTTAAGATCACTCTTTTTTGTGTTTCTCTCTCAATCTCACTCTCTTTTTGGTTTTTTGTGTTTGAGTCACTCATAGCTCTCTCCTCGCGTTGCTTTAGAAGCAAATAATCTTGGTAGATCTCATTAGGAGTCATAGGAACAAGCGTAACAGTTTTCCCCTTATAACCAAATGAATGCTTGTTGGTGAAACCATCATGAACAACTTTCCGATTAAACTGCCACGGTCTCCCAAGAAGAATATGCCCAGCCTCCATTGGCACAATATCACAAATCACCTCGTCCTTATACTTCTCAATGCTAAATGGAACCACTACTTGCTTTGACATTTTGAGTTCTCCAAACTCACTTAACCATTGAAGCTTATACGGCTTGGGATGTTTTCGAGTAGTCAATCCCACTTTCTCGACAAGTGTAGTACTCGCCACATACGTACAGCTCCTTCCATCAATTATAAGACTACATACCTTATCAAGAACAAGACATCGCGTATGGAATAAATTCTCACATTGCACATTCTCCTCTAGTTTACCTTGCACACTCAAAGACCTTCTAGCTACCAAAAGATCACATTTGGTTGCAGGTAACTCCAGCTCATCTTGAGATGACATAGAATTTGAAACCACTTCTTCCTCAGTTTCGTACTCTCCATTGACTCTAAGTATTATGGCCCTCTTGTTTGAGCATTCATTTGCATAATGTCCCCTGCCATGACACTTAAAACATTGCACATCACGATTTTTTGTAGAAGAGGGTTCAACTTTACCTTTGACCTCTTGTCGGCTAGTATTCGGCTTGGATTCAAACTTTGGTTTTGGAACAGTTTTGTCTTCGCGTGAGTAGCTAGGATGTTGAGGCATAAAACTCATGCCATAAGTTTGACATGTGCTACCCTTCCTCTTGAGCTACTGCTCCACCAAGATAGCCTTATGCAACATATCTTCCAATTCCACATAGTGTTGCATCTCTACTCGTTCTTGGATCTCACGATTCAAACCGCTAAGAAATCTGGCCATGGTGGCCTCACGATCTTCTTCTATATCGGCTCTCATCATAAGTATTTCCATCTCTTGAAAATAATCTTCCACACTTCGGTTGCCTTGCACCAATCTCCTAAATTTTTGATGTAACTCTCGGTAATAGTGACTAGGAACGAATCGTCGTCATATCAAGGTTTTCATGTCTTCCCAAGTCTTAATGGGTCTTTCTCTATTTCTTCTTCTGCTTGTCGTTACTTGATCCCACCAATTAATAGCATAATCATAAAATTCAGTGGCTGCAACTCGTACCTTGTTTAGCTCGGAATAGTTTTGACAATCAAAAATGAGTTCAATCTTTTTCTCCCATTCGAGATAGGCATCTAAATCGTTCTTTCCTTGAAATGATGGAATTTTCAGCTTAACTCCCCCTAAATTATCTTCAGCTCGACCTCTTTCTTCCCTAGCTCAGCTAGGTCTCCTTCGACTCGAGGTAGATGAGTGTCCATCTCGACCATAGTAGTAAACACCGCCTCTTTGTACTTCTGTCGGTGGTGGATCTCCTTGTACGTTAGGTAGCCGAGGTTGTTGCCTAAGTGCTATCTCATTTTGAACTTGATCCAAACGTTCATTGACTGCTTCCATCTCAACTCTCAACAAACGGGTCATCTCTCCCATCAAAGCTTGAATTTGGAGATTTGGAATTCCTTGTATTTGCTCACCCTCCGGATTGTCGTTATTGTCGTTTGACATACTTAGAACCTGTAAGAAAAAGAAGATTCAATAGAAAAATGTCTCACAATCTCTCAAGTGTTTGACACACATGTGTTTCCCTCAAATTATTGGCTTTTCTCTCAAATGTTCTCACAATCTTACGCATTTTTCCTCTCTTTTTTGAATCTCAAAATGTTCTTATAGAACTAATCAAACACTCTTTGATTTGTTTTCCCCAAGGGTCAATGATCTAACAAGTATCACACAACACAAGTATTAGATAGATCTTGGTACAAAAACAAACAACGAACAATATCTTATTTTTTATATAAATAATAGAAGATGAAAAGTTTTTTTTTCTGTTTTTTTTAATATATTCCTTTTTTTGGTTTTTTTAAATTAATTAAAAAAGAAAAATATGAAAAGAAAGAAGTTGGAAAGATAGAAGATGAAAATATGGAAGATGAAAAGATAGAAGATGAAAATATAGAAGTTGGAAAGATAGAAGATGAAAAGATAGAAGATGAATAGATAGAAAATGAAAAGATGCAAGTGAAGAGATAGAAAATGAAAAGATAGAAGTTGGAAAGGTAGAAGATGAAAAGATAGAAGATGAATAGATAAAAAATAAAAAGATTAACTAACTTGTAACCTCGCTTTAATACCAAATGACGCGGAATCTCGAAGGAATCGTCACTCCAAGTTGTAAAGGATAGTCCTTGGTCTTCAAAGAATTTGAGTAACCCCCACCTTAGATATATTTGTTGTTTCAACTCGCCTTCAATTAAGCAAGGTGGTGGAACCACAGAATATTGACTCGAGTAGCCCCCACCTTTAGTATATTAAACCAAAGATTGTTGCTGTTTCGACTCTCCCCTTCACGTGAATGGTTAGGAATGGCCACACAACTGTGATGGAAATCACTTGATAAACCAGTTTGATCCCTTGGATATGACACACCAAGAAAGATCGAAAAGTTCACAAAGAACAAAAAAGAATCACTCTCAAATTTATTGATAAAAAAAGTTGGATTCTCACATATGAGAATTACATGAGTTTATAAAGAAGAGAAAAGACTCTCTAGATTCTTCTAAACTTATTGAATGTCTTAAATATGAAGAGTAAAGACTACTAAGTAAAAGACACAATTTACTATGACTTGAATGAGAAGGACTCTTGAACTTTTGGCCTCCAAAATATTTTTTAGTCTTCCAAATTCGTCACTATTCATGGACTGAACTTTAAGACTTGATTTAGGACTTCTCTTGGACTTGTAGAAGGCTCAAAGTGGTTTGGACTTGGCAAGTATAAAGCCCAATGGATTTCTTATGTTGTTCTTTGTCCAAAAGGCCTTGAATAAATCCACAAATGCTCTCCGTGATTTGTTTAGCCCGTGATCTTGTAATTGGACCGACTGCAATCTCTAAAGCTCTCTCGTGATCTTCATTTCTTAGCTCCAAATTCTCCTTACCTTCCTTGCTGTTTTCCATGATCATATCAAGATGTCTCCTAGTCTATCTTTAGAGAAGAACATAAATGTTTTATCTAAGATTATTAGTGATCTCGAATATCCTGAAGTAGAGATCTCTGACGAAGATCAAGCAACAATGCTTTACTGAGTTAGTTTGAATCTCTGAAAGTTACTTTTAAGTATAGCAAATCGGTTTGAGGATGCAAGATGTCTTGGCAACTATTAGATCAAAAGAGATGGAAGCTGGTTTCCAAGCAAGGGATTCAAAACTTATTGCAAAGAGTTTATTTGTTAAGGGAAAAACTGATTAACCTTGGCTTAAAGCAAACTCAAAAGGCTCTCATTCAAATCACAAGTTTAAGAACGAAAAACAAATGGCAAAAAAAAAGGCATGTTGTAAATGTGGATCTACAGATCATTTCAAAGCTCAATGTCCACAAAACGTACCAAAACAGAATGATAGGCTACATGGTGAAACATCTCAGGTTCATATGCAAGAGGAAGTATTGGACGTTGATGTTCTTTGTGTTATTAATGCTGCTAACATTTCTAATGTGTTTCTTGAGGAGAAATTGATCGAATCATTGACTATGGTTGTTCCTTCCATATGAATTGGAAGAAAGATTGTTTTATTGAGTTAAATGAGAACAAGACAAGGATAGTACGCATGGCGAATGATTCTATGTCTAAAGTAAAAGGAATTGGTACAGTTAAGATTGAGAAATGTGATAGTTCTTATCTATTTCTAACAAATGTGAGGTATGTTCCAAAGATGAATACGAATTTAATTTAGAGTGGTATTTTGGAGGATATTGGTTGCAGTTTTAAGTCGAAGAATGTGAATTTTATGGTTTAAAGGAATGGAAAAGTTTTTCTTTTGGTGTTTAAAAGTCAAAACTCAATACTTCAATTGTGAGAGAAGAATAATAAGAAGATAGTCTAGGGTCAATCAAATGAAGTAAGTTCAGATCCTCATCTTTGGCATAGCAAATCGGGCCATATGAGTAAGAAAGGTCTGCACATTCTAGTAAAGAAAGGTTCTTTGAGCAAGAAGGATGTATCGAAGTTTGTTTTCTGTGAAGATTGTGTATATAGGAAGGCTCATCGTCTGAAGTTCTCTAAGGGACAACAATCTTCTAAGAATGTGCTGGATTATGTTCATGTTGATTTGTGGGGATCAGCCTTTGTCTCGAAGTCTTATGGGAAATAATCAATATTTACTAAGTATAATCGATGACTACAGCGGAAAAGTATGGATCTGCTTTTCTGAAAACTAAAGACAAGGCATATAAGAACTTCAATGAGTGGAGGTTAATGGTTGAGAACCAAACTGAGAAGAAAGTAAAGAAGATCCGTGCTGATAATGGTCTTGAATTCTGCAATTATCTGTTTGATGAAATGTGTAAAGAGAATGGCATTGTAAGACATAAGACTGCGGCTTATACGCCTCAACAAAATGGTGTTGGAGAGCGTATGAATATGACTATTATGGAGAAGGTTCGATGTTTTCTGAGTGAATCTGCTTTATCTAAAGTCTTATGGGCTGAAGCAGCATCTATTGCAGTAAACTTGATCAACAAATCACCTTCTACAACAATAGATTTAAAAATTCCAGATGAGGTTTGCTATGGAAAAAAGATAGACTATTGTTATCTGAGATGGTTTGGATGTGTTGCTTACATTCATTCTGATAATGGGAAGCTAAATCCAAGAGAAAACAAGGGAATATTTGTTGGTTATCTGAATGGTATTAAGGGCTATGAAATATGTCTATTAGAAGAAAAGAAAAGTGTTATGAGCAGGAATGTAATCTTCAAGGAGGATAAATTGTTCAAGCACTTAAAAACATCTCATACAAATACAAAGCATGCATCAAATAGCTGTGATGTATTTCAGTTAGGTATGGTTGAGAATTCTGAACCTTTGAATGATGAAATCAAAGAAGCAGAAGCATCTAAAATTCTTTTAGAAGAATCTGATCAAGAGTTAAACCAAGCTCCAAGTCTTCAAGATTATATCTTAGCTCGAGATAGATTTATAAAAGAAATTAGAGATCTTCTCAGGTTCGGAAGTTTAGACAATGTTTTGTATTGTCTTATGACAAGAGAGGAAGGTAAACCTGCAAAGCCTGTAGATTATGATGAAGCTCTACAAGATATTTTCTGGGATAAATGGAATGAGGCAGTGAGTGAAGGGTATGGTTCACTTATGAGAAACTACACTTGGGTTCTGGTGTTTATGCCGAAGGACAGAAAATTTATGGATTGCCAATGGGTTTATAAAAGAAACGAAGGAAATGTAGGAATAAAAAAAGTCTCGTTTTAAGGCCAGATTGGTTGCAAAATATTTTTCACAAAGAGAAGGTGTGGATTATAATGAGATTTTCGCACGAGTTGTCAAGCATGTTTCCATAAAGGTATTACTCGAGATCGTAGCTCATTAAGATCTTGAGCTTGAACAACTAGACGTCAAAACTGCTTTTCTTCATGGAGATTTGGAAGAGACTATATATATAAAGCGACAAGAGGGTTTCATTGAAAAGGGAAAAGAAGATTATGTTTGTTTGCTGAAGAAGTCCTTGTATGGTTTGAAGCAAAGTCCTTGTGAGTGGAATAAAAAATTCAACAATTTCATGTGTGATATGGCAGTTGCATTTACATAAAACAAACTAGTGATGGATTAGACAATCTTCTACTGTATGTAGATGATATGTTGGTTGCTTCCAAAAATAAAAGGGAGATAAATATTCTGAAGAAGAAGCTGAATGAAGCGTTTGAGATGAAGGATCTTGGTCTAGCCAAGAGAATTCTTGGAATAGATATATCTCGTGACAGAAAAAGATTACAGATTGCAATTATTTCAAAAAAAGTATACTGAGAAGATTCTGAATTTGTTTGAGATCAATAATGCAAAGGAATTGAAAACACCTTTAGGTGCTCACTTCAAGTTGAAATCTGCAACTAGTGAAGAGTTAAAGACTCAAGATGATAAGATGAAGTATGTTCTGTATGCAAATGCAGTGGGAAGTATAATGTATCTGATGATAGGGACTCGAGCAGACATTGCCTATCTTGTTGGTATGGTGAGTCGTTTTATGGGTAATCCTGTGAAGAATCATTGGGAAGCATTGAAATGGGTTCTTCGTTATCTGAAAAGGTCCTCAAGAGAAAGTCTTGTGTTTCAGAATAGAAAAGAGCTGAAATTGGTGGGCTACAATGATTCTGGTTTTGCTTCTGATCTTGACAAAAGAAGGTCAATCACTAGTTTCGTCTTCACCTTTAGTGACAGTGTTGTATGTTGGAAGTCGAATTTTTAGAAAGTAGTAACTTTTTCTCCTACAGAGTCTGAGTATATTGACTTAACAGAGGCAATAAAGGAAACAACTTGGTTTAATATTTGAGTTTGGTTATAACCAAGAATAGGTGGAGGTATTTTTGTGATTCACAGAGTGTTATTGCTCTTTCTAAAAACAATGTTCACCATGAAAGAACCAAGCATGTGTCAGTGAAATATCATTATATTCGAGAGAGAATTGAGGAAAGGTTTCTAAAATCCCAACTTTATACAACCTTACAGATATATTCACTAAAGCTTTGCCTGTTGAGAAAATTGATGGAGCAATGTCATTGCTTTCAGTTGAAATCTGAATGAGAAGCATTCAAGATCGACATTATTAGGAGCTAATAGAGAAGAGAAGAAGATCAAAAAGTCGAATGGGCTTAAGTTTTCGATGGAGATAAAGAGCTTAGTAACTGGGCCTTGTTTAATCAGGAAATGGCCCAAGAAGGTTACAAAACTTCTTCTCACACTCTGCTAAACGGATTCTGTCAGCAGCGGATTGATTCTATTAGCAACAAACTTTTTTGGCGTGACTCGATCTTATATGAATCTTCGCTGATACTTTTGGAGTGTGTGGTACGTGACTGGATTTTATTTTTTATTGTTGTATGTTGTATTTCTCTCTCTCGGTTTTGAGCTTTTGGATGAGAGAAGATGGCGTAAGAGGAAGAGAGAGTTTGATCTTGTAATCACCATTGTACTTCTCTGGTTATTAGTGGATATTCTGGTGATAAATGATCTCGGCGTGAGTAGGCTGCTGCATTTTGTAGTGGAGGCTGAACACGTAAACCTCTCGTGTCTTTATCTTGCCCTTTCTCATTTTCTCGTTTATCTCTGTATCAACATAGTGAATCGCTTGTTGGTACAACAAACAAGTACCTTCCTATACTTATCTAGATCTGATCAATAACAGAAGCTATAGCTTTTTTGGTTGTAGATCCTTTTTGCGACTCTGACTTTTTTATTGTAGAATTTTCTTTGTTTTTTTTTTTTTTTGTCAACAGAATTTTATTTGTTAAGCTTATAAATTTTGGCTCTAGAATTTGGCTTTGTACAGTAAAAAACATTCCAAAAATAAATAAAAAATCCTTTTTAGAGCAATGAAAGCCGTTACCAATCAGACCTTATTCTCATAAAATTGAAGAGTTTGAATGCTTTCTGAAATTATTTTATGTTATTCATTATAGTTTCGTTTTATTAAATATAATTTTCTAATAACACACCTACGCACCAAATTCAAAGCCAGTCATGTTATAAATGTATAAATATAATAATTATTTATGTAAAAAAAATTTACAATATTTATATTTTATGTTTACAGATTCAGACTAAGTCCACTCAATCATTTATACACAATATAAGTAACTAAGTGGCATTTAGCCTGATTACATGTGGTAAGTTCACAAGAAGCAAGCACACTTGCACATCCTGGGATCGAGTCCCCCCGCTTGCATTTGCAAGAACTTAGGCCGGCCATTTGTGCTCCAATGTTGACAAAAAAATGTAAGAAAATTATTACTATAATATTCAAATATATATTTTTATAACAATTCAGATATACAACTAAACTTTTATAAACTAAAAATGAAACTACATTAAAATAATTTTTTTATTAATTCATAAAAATTATTAGTCAATATTAATATTAGTTTGGATCTTAAAATTTAGGTTGGAAACTTTCAGTTCAAGTATAGAAATGGCAAGAGCCTTCAATTTTAGGAAGAAGTTGGTGTTAGATTCTTTTAATTTCGAGTTTTGTTGTGAAAATTTTGAGATTGATATTTTTTTCTAAAATGTTTTTGAGTTTTTTTTTTCTTTAATTAATCTATATTTTTAAATTAGATTTTTAATTATTAAAAGGAAATATATATAAAACAAAACGTAACATAATTAGATATATTTATTTTTGTGTAGAAAACATATTAAAATTTATTTATTTTCGTATTCAAAAATTTTATATAAAATAATTAAACAATATATTTTACAAAAAAAATTAATAGCTGTCAGAATTCGTTGAAATTTTCCAAGGGCTTTTGTCAAACTATGAACACCCCACGATTTCTAACGGTGCTTTTTCCGACGGGATTTGATGGAAGTATTCTGATGGTTCCCAACAATGTATTTCAATGATCTATTATCGTTAGAAACCATTGGAGTTTTCTGATGGTCTCCAATTGGAATCATAATTCCGACCATGCTATAGTGACAATAATTTTCTGTCGAAATTTGGTTGGGAATTGTTTTTTGTAGTGTCTTTCAATGCTTTCTCACAAAAAACTTGGAATAAACAAACCCAACTGAGAAATTACTTACAACTTAACCCTCGAAACCTAGAATCAGTCCTCTAACTACCCATCAACCACTTAAATTTACCGTTGCAAAGAGAAGAAGCTTGAGCTGATCTGTTGAGATGATTTATTTGATGACCCTCTTCTTTTTGTTAGCAATCAGGTTTGATGTTGAACCGGTTTAAAATTTATTTAAACCATCACTCTTGAATTAAACTGAGACATTTTGCTTCACTTAGAGTCTTTCAAACACTTAGTATTTGTCTATAAACCTTCGAATCTCCACCTTCGACAATATACGAATTGATGAATAAATACTTGGTGGATCGAGAATTCACTACAAAAAACGGCATTTAATAGCACATTGAAATCACTGCGAAAGAGTTAAGTAGCGTTTTATAAAAACGTTGTGAGTGCCGCAGCTACCGTAGACCTCCTATCGTACCATTTTTTAAATGCTACGTATTGTCGAATCTATTATAGCGCTAAGTACCTGCTATAGTATATTTTTCCTAGCTTTTGTTTTGTGTCATTATATAATTGCTTCTGAAAATTTTCATACTCATTCCTAACTTTTGTTTTGCTTCTGAAACAAATTTCTAAAAAGGCAGCAGTCACTCACACAAGTGTGTATCTTCACATAACACATATCAAAAGATTTAAAGAACTTCTTTACCTCGTACAATAATGTGTACATGACATTATCCTTGGGTAGCATTTTAAGACAAATTCTCAAGCAGCAGACCGAAACTTATGTCATAAAAACCACTATGTATTTTTAGCATAAATAGTGAAACAATCGCCGAGAACTTGTTGTGATTAACACAATTTGGACATAGGGGTGTCTCTGAATCGGCTAGCATTGCAAGAAACTCATCTTCTTGCTTATACTGATCATCAACAACCTGAGTTAAGTCACACTGCCTAACCAGCTCTTCATCTAGAAACTCATCCACTTGGTATAAACCTAAACTCTTTTGGTTCCACTGACTTGCATTGCTTCTATACTCACTCCCTAATATCACTTTCTTATAATGATACCAATTCTTCCGCATCTAGTAACTAAAATCCATTCCTTAAGTTACAAGATGAAAAAAAAAACAGCGGCTGACTGACGATTTACATTACGAGAATCAATGCCTGGGCAAATAATCATCTTATTTTCTCCTAAATCTGCAGACACAGACCTCACAAAGTCTCAAGCACTTTTGTCCTACCTTATCTTTTATCACACATTTTACTATGTTTTTCTTTTCAACTTTTACACACAAAAAATTATAATATAATATTCAAATATATATTTTTATAACAAGTCGCATATACAGTTAAACTTCTATAAATTAATAATGTTAGAATTACACTATAATAATAAATTTTTCATTAATTTGTAAAGATTATTAATTTATCAATATAATAATTGAATTAAAAAATTAATTTAGAATCATAAAATAATACTATTTTATAAAATTATCAATAAATATTATTTTATAAAATATTAATTTAAAGAGGATTTGTAGTTAGATTAGATTTAAGTTCAACCTTTAAATTTTGGTGGAACTTAATAATCCATTGATAGCCCAATTCTAGTTATGAGTTGTAACCCATTAATAGCTCACTTTCCATAATGGACTTTTGGATTGGGGGTATCAAATATTGTAAAGAGAGTGTCTCATAAACCCTAAGAGCAACTCCAATGGGAGCTTTTAAGTGAAATTCTTAATCTTTAACTGCATTTAATTAAATAAAAAATGGGGCAAATATTAATAAACATGTCTTATTCAAGAGATTATAGAATCTTTAAGAGACGATGATGTGTCAAGTTCTTATTGGAGGACAGGGTTTCTCTTAAAAAAGTAATCTCGACATTTTCTGTGAAAACAATTTTGTTTTCTCTCTTCATGTGGCAATGAATGCCAATTCTCTCAAATCGAGAAGAAGAGGATGCTTTTCATATCACTAATTTATTGAGAATCAGACTGAGGAGAAAACGATGCTTCTCAAATCACTCGAAAACTTATTGATTCTGCACGAAAAACGTAATTAAATGTGTTTTCCGATTGGCAGATTTACACAGTCTTCATTGGAGGTCTTCTCTTCTTCTACCTTCAGGTTTGATGCTATAGAAAAAGGTTGAGGATGCATTGACAGACTTGAGGGTTCGTGGAGATAAGAACACTCTCCAAATTTCACTACTAACTTTTTTATGTTTAGTTTTGCATGAATATGGATAAATGTATCCATTGGTTTTGCATGATTTTCAATTAATGTATTTGTTTGTTGCTTTTTCATTTCGTGAATAATATCAAAATCTACGTTTTGCTTCAGATGCTCCCAGATGATGTATACGTACGAGATATCATTGAGGTTGCTGATTCTTTCAGGTTTGTGCTTTAGCTTCTTCATATTATTCTGAAATTTCTAATTATCAGTCTGGATTTGTATGGGTACTTTACTTACCAAAATTGAAGGAATCGAAGACTATAAGACGATATCATTGTTTTGTACTTACCAAGGTCTACCTTGAGCACTCTGAGGTTCTATATACCTTTGCAGCCTAGTTAATGCAAAAATATTCTAGGATGATGCTTTCCAGATTTCCATAGATCCTGAAAATGCAAAGTGTTGTATCTGCTTAAACATATGGCATGATGTTGTCACAGCTGCACCTTGCCTTCATGATTTCTTATCTGCCATTCGTTGGTTTCGTAAACTTCTCAGTCATGACATATATATTTCACAGTAATGGTAATTGATGATTATTGTTATGTTTCCAGTTAATGGCTGCTTTTCATAATGGAAGCGGAGATCAGAGAAAAAAACATCAACCTGTATTGTGTCCATAGTGCAAAACAACAATACAATATGTGGGGAAAATCATTTTTTGAAAAACATTCAACAGGTAGAATTATATGTTCACTTCAGGCATTTTCTTCATTTAGATATGATTCTGCTTTCTCTCAGAGAACCTTTTCCATATATAATGCTTTTGTTATCAAGATAAGTTTTTTTGCAGCACATTGACTTCTTGGTATTAGTTATTTATGAATTATTACCATTTCGTTAATATGCGTTTGGTATTTCTGGTGCAACTAGTCGTGAATTTTATGTACCCGACTTGCTATCTTAAGTACTACAATTGACATGCATTGTAGATCATTGGGAACAAGAGGAAACGTCGTTCAAATATTGTAATGAATATGGTCACGCCGACAGTTGAAGAAAGAGATAGCTTGCGTCTGCAATGCCCACAATGTGGTAATATAAAGTTATTTGGATGTTTGCTTTTAATATCTTTTTACATCATAGAAACCCAAATAAAACAATAAACTGATTCGAGTCCTAGTTATGAATAAATGCCTATTATTCTAAGCCAATGATTCTATTTTCAGTTGAGACTATTGATGGTTATCAGTGTGAGCATCATGGTGCTCATCTGCAATGCCACTTGTGTCGAGGAATAATGCCCTTTAGAGCCAATCTCCAAGTGCCATTACATTGTAAGTGACAAGTCATGCTTCTTTAAGTAGTATGTTCACAGTTTAAATATTCTATCATTAAGCTCTCAAGACTGGTTGCTATTTTTCACCCTCTTGATATCAAAGATTATTGTTATTTCTTTCATTTGCTATACGAGGTAAATTTGTATCAAGTGAATGGCCGTGGAAAGTAACAGCCGAGCAAGAGGCTGCTGCTGCTGGAGATGTTGAACAAGACTTCACATCACAGGTGCATGAGAAATCCTTTGGTTAGTCTAGTTTAGGAGCATTGTAATTACTTTTTTTGTTGTTCAGTGTGTTATCCCTATGTTTGCAACCCCAGTAAACATAGTTGAGTTAGCCAGGAAAATACTTTGGGGTTGAGGATTCTTGTAAGGAAATGAGAAATCATATTTTTCAACTAATCAATTTTTTTTCTTAAGAACTCTAGTGGAGTTCTACCATTGGAACACCCAAAATATTAAAACCAAAACAAGAATTCTTAAATCATTATTTTCATTAAAGAGATGTTAAAAACTTCTAATGGGTTCTCATGGTTGGAAATGGTATAAGAGGTCAAATTTTTTCAACCACCTAAATTGCAACAAAAGGCCAAAAATTGAGTAAGTACACGTGCTTACTTATCCAAGACTCGTAATTGCTACCCAACTCCCGTTTTTTTCTCCTCATTATTTACCCAAAGCTTTTTTTTTTTTCTTTCTATCACATCATTCTCATCAAACCATGTCTTCTTCCGCCGTTATGCCACCGTTACCTTCCGTCACGAAACTTCAGGTCGATAACGTTAGTTTCGCACCTGTCGTTAAGTCTCTGCCTTCATGCAATCCACTCTTCCTCGGTGGTACAGGTTTCCATATTCTCTTTTCTTATTTTGTTAGACTCTGCGCTTTGATTTCTCAAGTCTCTGACTTTTGCAGGTGTGCGAGGTTTGGATATTCAAGGAAAGTTTGTGATTTTCACCGGAGTTTACCTAGATGCTAAAGCCGTTCCGTCACTTTCTGTTAAGTAGAATGACAAAACTACACAAGAATTAACGGATTCCGTCCCTTTCTTCCGTGAAATCGTCACAGGTTCTTCTTACTTAACCCACAAGTCATGCTAGACAAATTGAATTAATTTTTAAGGTTTTATAGGAATCTTATTATCATCATCGATTTGGTTTTGAATAGTTGACAATGAAACTATTAGAATATGGGATTCAGACTCAAAACCAATTTGTAATAAGTGGAGAAGTCCATATCTTATATATATTAGAGAGAATAATTTCCAACTTCCCATGTGGGATATTATTCCCTAATATGCCCCCTCGAGATAAACGACTATTTAGCCATTAATCTCGGTATGTTTGAGGATGGATCGACGGCACCAATCTTGGCTTAGGTTGTCGATAATTGATCCAACTTTGGATCGGATCGGGTTGGACAGCATGAATCGTGGGCTCTGATACCATATTAAAATATAGTCTTTCAACTCAAAACCAATTGACAATGAGTGGAGAGCTCCATATCTTATATATATTAGACAGGATCTTTTCCAACTTCCGATGTGTGATATTATTCTCTAATAGAAACTACCATTAACGGGACAACAATATTCAGAGAAAGTTAGAGAGAATTGTGTAGCAATTTGGAAATCGTTAGGGATCTATACAGAATGTGAAGCTAAAGCTGTAGAGAGATTCTTGGAGATCTTCAAGGACCAAACTTTTCCTCCTGGTTCCTCCATTCTCTTCGCTCTCTCTCCTAAAGACTCTTTGACGGTACTACTAATTAGAAATTTGACTTGGTTATATAGATGATAATCTTTCATATTGATTTTGTGAATGGAAATATTTTGCATGTCATGTTTTGTCGTTTCAAATTCATTTATGGGCCGAGCCATTAAGCCCATTAGCAATTGTTTTGCTAATGGATCAAATCTCAGCGTCGGCCCAGCTTCACTGTAAGCTCGATCTAGTGGGCCGGTTTGTGGCCCATCTAGTCGTCTTCTTCTTTAAGAGTGAGAGAGAGAGTTTTCGAGAGAGTTACAGTAGAGAGAGAGAGGATCGATTTCATGTAACAGAGCTTAGCTCTGAATCCAACACACAGGTTAAGGTGTGCTAGTGAATTCCGGAAGCTATTCCGAAGAGAGATGTACCCGTCGATGGTTTAATCGGCGGGGAACTCTATAAATCTGTGTCCTCACTCGTAGTGCTCTCTTACTCTTTCTTTTTAAGCATTCGGACTTCAATCACTCTGTTTCCGCAAGTAATTCAAGGTCTTTCGAGCTATTGTGCACAACAAGTGGTATCAGAGCCTGCGTTCAAGAAGAATCGCATAAAGCTCGGAGCTTACAAAGAAAAGAGTACAAGAAAGGAGAATCACTTACATTTCTCACGGTTATTGCAGCTTCTCATCTTCTCCTCGGTCTCTTGAAGAGACTTAGAAGCCTATATGCATTGACCAGTACCTCGCAAGAAATTACAGAAAGCATTAGTGTAGTGCGTGCATATCAAGAAAGCAATAAACCAACAAACTTGTCACAAAAGTTGAAGACTTAAGCATGGAAGTCATCTCTGGTAAGTTTGAGGTGGAGAAATTCGATGGCAAAGGGGATTTCGGATTATGGAAATACCGAATGCTAGGCCAATTTGAGATTCATGGCCTTCTCACAGTAATTGAGAAAGATCATGAAGAAGTATGGCCAATGGAGGAAGTATCTGTAACGGATCAAGAAACAGGGAAGGAAATTAAGATCAGAAAACCAATCTCAAAGGATCCTCAATGGGAGATAAAGGATCGGCGAGCAAGGAGCCTGCTCGGACAGTGCTTATCTAACTCAGTGTTAAGAAAGATAATGAATGAAACTACAGCTTTCAAGCAATGGAAAGCACTAGAACGAGATTACCAAACAAAGACTAAAGCAAACAGAGTCTATCTAAAGAGGCAATTCTCTCTATATAGAATGGACGAGGACAAATCAATTGAAGAAAATCTTGATGTGTTTCTAAAGCTGATAGGAGACTTAGAAAGTCTAAAGGTTACCATTCAAGACGAGGATCAAGCCATTGCATTGTTAAACAGTCTGCCACCTCAATATGACCCTCTTACTCACACATTACAATTCGGAAATGCCAAGGACACTCTAACTATGGATGATGTAATAACTGGTGCTTATGGAATGGAGTCTAACCTAAGACAAAAAGGGTTATTAAGGAAGAAAACACATTCAGAAGGGTTGACTGTTGAAGGCAGAGGCAGGACAGACAAAAGAAATGTAAAGAATACGGGAAAGAACAGAGGCATATCAAAAAGTAAAGGCAGATCCAAGTCAAGACCAAAACAGAGCAATGAAGAAATCAGGGCTTGTTGGATATGTGGAGATGAAAATCACTGGAAACGTGATTGTCCACAAAAGAAAAATGGAAAAGGAAAGGAATCAGCTAATTGTGCATCTAAAGACACAAAGGTTTTAGCCTACACTGCAAGCTTAATTGCAACAACTGAAGAATGGGTAATGGACTCAGGTTGCACTTTTCACATAACACCTAAAAAGGATCTAATCACAGACCTAGTTGAATTCGAAGGAAACAAGGTCTATATGGGAAACAAATCTTACTGCTCAGTCAAGGGAATTGGAAATATTGTGATTGAGAACAAAGAAGGTAACTTAGTTACCTTAAATGGTGTTCGTTATGTACCAGAAATGAGCAGAAATTTGATATCCTATGGTCAGCTAGAAGAGCTAGGATGCTACTATCAAGGAAAGGACTTCAACATTCAGTTTTACAAAGAGAATGGTGACAAATTTCTGTCAGGAAAATACCATAATGGCCTATATTTCTTAGATGGAAGAGTCCTAAGCACAGAAGTCAATATGGTCAAGGCAACCATTGACACAACTACTAGGTGGCATCGAAGGCTAGCACACATGGGAAAGAGATCAATGGAGACACTAGTCAGAAAAGGTTACCTAAAGAATGGAGATGTGAAAGCTATGGGGTTTTGTGAAACATGCGCATTGGGAAAGACTCACAGACTTAGTTTTCAGAAGGGAAAACATACCTCAAAATGTACTTTAGAGTACATCCATTCGGATTTATGGGGATCACAAAACACAACACCTAGCATATCAGGTTGTCAATACTTTATCAGTTTCATAGATGATTACTCAAAGAAAGTATGGATTCAATTCCTAAAGAAAAAGAGTGATGCATTTCAAGCTTTCAAAGATTGGAAAACTCTAGTCGAAAATCAAACTGGGAAGAAGGTAAAATGCCTAAGGACAGACAATGGACTAGAATATTGCAACAAACAGTTTGATGACTTATGAAAAGAAGCTGGTATTAAAAGACATAGGACTTGTGCATATACACCACATCAAAATGGAGTCTCAGAAAGAATGAACAGAACTATAATGGAAAATGTGAGATGTATGCTATCAGAATCTGGTCTAAATGGGGAATTTTGGGCAGAGGCAGCAAACACAGCGGTTTATATTATAAACAGATCACCAGCAGCATCAATCAACTTTGATGTACCAGAAGAACTGTGGTCAAAATATAAACCAGAGTACAAACACCTAAGAAGTTTCGGATGTATAGCTTATGTCCACACTACTCAAGACAAGCTAAGTCCTAGAGCCATAAAGGGAATCTTTGTCGATTATGGAACAGAGACTAAGGGATACAGAGTCTGGCTAATCGAAGAAGAAAAACTAGTAATTAGCCGAGATGTAGTATTCAATGAAGATGAACTATACAGAGACACCATTTTAGAAGAACCAGAACCTAAAGCTGAGAACAAAACCAGAGAAAGTAGATCCGAGAGAAGGGTAACTTTCAAAGTAAATCTAGAAGAGATACTGGGTGATAAAGATCAGTCAAAGGGTATGGATGGGTCAGGTGGAGCAAGTTCAGAACATGTCCCAGAGGGCATCGGTGAAGATGAGAGTCATGTTGACTCTGAACATTCTGAAACTGAAGAGACCAATCTAGAAAACTACTTATTGGCTAGGGATAGGAAAAGAAGGAATATAAGACCTCCATCTAGATACGAAGAAGCAGATCTAGTTGCATTTGCCCTATCAAGTTCTGAGGAAATAGAACTAGAGGAACCTAAGACCTATACTGAAGCTATTCACAGCAAAGACAAAGAAAAGTGGAGGAAAGCAGTTGATGAGGAAATGGATTCCCTCATCAGGAATAACACATGGATCTTAGTAGACAAACCACAGAACAAAAAGGTAATCGGATGCAGATGGTTATTCAAGTTAAAGCCAGGCATACCAGGAATAGAAAAGCCAAGATTTAAAAGCAGATTGGTTGCTAAAGGTTATGCTCAGGTTGAAGAAGTAGATTATAATGATATTTTTGCTCCAGTGGTTAAACACGTTTCAATTAGAATACTACTAGCAACAGTTTCAAATTGGAACATGGAACTAGAACAAATGGATGTGAAAACAGCTTTCCTACACGGGACATTACATGAAGAAATCTACATGAATCAACCGGAAGGTTATGAAGTTAAAGGACAAGAAAGAAAGGTGTGTCTACTTAAGAAATCATTGTACGACTTAAAGCAATCACCAAGAGAATGGAATGCAAAGTTCAATGAATTCATGAAGAATCAAAAGTTCCAAAAGAGTGAATATGATCCATGCGTCTACTACAAGGGAAAGACAGTTGACACCATGATATATCTACTCCTATATGTAGATGATATGCTCATTGCATCAACACAGAAACAACAAATTGTCAATCTCAAGAAGCTACTCAGTAAACAATTTGAGATGAAAGACCTAGGGCCAGCAAGACGAATCCTAGGCATGGACATATACAGAGACATACAGCAGAGTACACTACAGTTATCTCAAGAACAATATATCAAACAAATTCTAAATATGTTTAGCATGAGTGACAGCAGATCGGTGTCCACACCAATAGGAGCACAGTTCAAATTAAAAAGCAACACATCAGACAAAGAAGACGCAGAGACTAGAGGAATGGAGGACATACCTTACACGAGTGCAGTCGGAAGTCTAATGTACGCAATGGTTGGATCACGTCCAGACCTTGCTTACTCCATTGGTGTTGTCAGCCGTTACATGTCAAAGCCAGGAAGATTCACGCCACAATACTGAAAGTCCATATTTCTATATCCGAGTATATTAGGGAGAACATACTTGCTCAGTTACTGAGAGGTCATATCAGACACGTCAAGCAACGCTCGATATTCTTGGTCGTTTATACTTGGATTTTGTTAGTGGTTTTGGGTCTTCTCTTCTTCCCGCTCATGTTGCTCAAACACTGAACAAATATTTTGGTTTAAAGGTACATATTCGTAGGTAATAGCATTTAAAATCTTGGTAGATCTTGGTAGATCTTGGTTGATATAAGTTTTGTAGATTTAAGCTAAACCAAAGACAACCAAGATCTGCCAAAGTTTGGCAGACTTCGGCAAAACTTGGTTGTGTGGTTGAGCTTGGTTCAGTAAACTTTGGTTAAACTCTGCCACACTTTGACGGATGTTGGATGAGCTTCGTAAGAAGAAAGCTCACCCAAGGTCCACCAATGTTTGTCGGATCTTGGCTGAGCTTTCTTCTTACAAACCAAACGAAGCTCAGCTAAGATCCACCAAAGTATGGTAGATTTTGGCGGATCTTGGCTCAAAGCTTTCTTTTTACAAACCTACGAAGCTCAACCAAGATCCGCCAAATTATGGATGAGCTCAACCAAGCTCTACCAAACTTTACCAAGTAAACCAAGATCAACCATAGATCTAAAATTGTGTGTTTGATCTTGATGAGTTTGGTATATGTTAGTACACTTTAGTTGAGTTTTAACTTTTCTTCTCTTTGTTAACACTATATAGATCATGTACTGGAAGGCGCATCGC
>JAKUCM010005282.1:0-51063 GCA_023374145.1 Lepidium sativum | reverse complement strand
TCCTTGGACAGTGAAGAACCATTACTTTCGTCACTAGAGACATACAAAAGACTCATTGGCAAGATGATGAATCTTACTATATAAGAACCTAACATCACATTTGCAATTCATAAACTCTGCCATCAGCCAAAAAACAGTCACATTTACAAGCTGCTCTTAAAGTACTTCGCTACTTGAAAAGAACAATACGAAAATGTATTTTCTATTCTCCATATTGTGATTTGATTCTCAACGCATTCACAAATGCTGACTAGGGATCTTGTAGAGAATCTTGAAGATCAACCTCTTGATCTTTTATGCTCCTTGGATCTTCACTTATATCATGGAAGTCTAAGAAACAACAAACCATTTCCCTCTCGTCAGCTGAATAGGAGTATCGAGCCATGAGATTTGCCTTGAAGGAAGTGATGTGGCTTGAGATACTTTTTCGGATTGGAAATAGCAAGAATTTAAACAAGTATTTCTATCTGTCAAAAGAAATACACTCTGTAATTGCTTGAAGAAACAAGATTATTAGCTTGCAAACCCCTCAAATATACCAATAGAGCCTAGTACACAACTCTCCTTGGACAGTGAAGAAACATTACTTCCGTAACTAGAGACATACAAAAGACTCATTGGCAAGATGATGTATCTTACTATATAAGGACCTGACATCACATTTGTGGTTCATAAACTCTGCCAATTCACATCAACCCCAAAACAATCTCACTTACAAGCCACTCTTAAAGTACTTCGCTACTTGAAAGGAATGATAGGAAAATAAATTTTCTATTCTACATATTGTGATTTGATTCTCAAGCCATTCACAGATGCTGACTAGGGATCTTGCAGAAATACTTGAAGATCAACCTCTCTGGATTTTGTATGTTCCTTGGATCTTCACTCATTTCATGGAAGTCTAAGAAACAACAAACCATTTCCCTCTCGTCAGCTGAATTGAAGTATCGAGCCATGATACTTGCCTTGAAAGAAGTAATGTGGCTTGAGATACTTTCTCGGATTGGAAATATCAAGAAGTGAAACAAGTATGTCTATCTGTCAAAAGAAATAGACTCTATATTTTCTTGAAGAAACAAGATTATTAGCTTGCAAACCCCTCAAATATACCAATGTAGCCTAGTACACAACTCTCCTTGGACAGTGAAGAACCATTACTTCCGTAACTAGAGACATACAGAACACTCATTGACAAGATGATGTATCTTACTATATCAAGACCTGACATCATATTTACAGTTCATAAACTCTGCCAATTCACATCAGCCCCAAAATAATCTCACTTACAAGCTGCTTTAAAGTACTTTGCTACTTAAAAGGAACAATATGAATAGGTATTTTCTATTATACAGATTATGATTTGATTCTCAAGGCTTTCATAAATGATGACTAGGCTCTTGCAAAGACTCTTGAAGATCAACCTGTGGAATTTGTATGTTCCTTGGATCTTCACTCATTTCGTGGAAGTCTAAGAAACAACAAATCATTTCCCTCTCGTCAGCTGAGTCGGAGTATGGAGCCATGAGATTTGCCTTGAAGGAAATAATGTGGCTTGAGATACTTTCTCGGATTTGAAATAGAAAGAAGTGAAACAAGTATTTCTATCTGTTAAAGGAAATACACTATGTAATTGCTTGAAGAATTAGCTTGCAAACCCCTCAAAAATACCAATAAAGCCGAGTACACAACTCTCTTTGGACACTGAAGAACCATTACTTTCGTAACTAGAGGATTACAAAAGACTCATTGGCAAGATGATGTATCTTACTATATAAGAACCTAACATCACATTTGCAGTTCATAAACTCTGCCATCAGCCCAAAAACAATCACATTTACAAGCCGCTCTTAATGTACTTCGCTACTTGAAAGGAACAATACGAAAATTTATTTTCTATTCTACATATTGTGATTTGATTCTCAAGGCATTCACAAATGCTGACTAGGGCTCTTGCAAAGACACTTGAAGATCCACCTGTGGAATTTGTATTTCCTTGGATCTTCACTCATTTCATGGAAGTCTAAGAAACAATCAACCATTTCCCTCTCGTGAGCTGAATCGGAGTATCGAGCCATGAGATTTGCCTTGAAGGAAGTAATGTGGCTTGAGATACTTTCTCGGATTGGAAATAGCAAGAATTGAAACAAGTATTTCTATCTGTTAAAGGAGATACACTCTGTAATTTGTTGAAGAACCAAGATTATTAGCTTGGAAACCCTTCAAAAATACCAATAGAACCGAGTACAGAACTCTCCTTGGACAGTGAAGAACCATTACTTTCGTCACTAGAGACATACAAAAGACTCATTGGCAAGATGATGTATCTTACTATATAAGAACCTAACATCACATTTGCAATTCATAAACTCTGCCATCAGCCCAAAAACAGTCACATTTACAAGCTGCTCTTAAAGTACTTCGCTACTTGAAAAGAACAATACGAAAATGTATTTTCTATTCTCCATATTGTGATTTGATTCTCAAGGCATTCACAAATGCTGACTAGGGATCTTGTAGAGAAACTTGAAGATCAACCTCTTGATCTTTTATGCTCCTTGGATCTTCACTTATATCATGGAAGTCTAAGAAACAACAAACCATTTCCCTCTCGTCAGCTGAATAGGAGTATCGAGCCATGAGATTTGCCTTGAAGGAAGTGATGTGGCTTGAGATACTTTTTCGGATTGGAAATAGCAAGAATTTAAACAAGTATTTCTATCTGTCAAAAGAAATACACTCTGTAATTGCTTGAAGAAACAAGATTATTAGCTTGCAAACCCCTCAAATATACCAATAGAGCCTAGTACACAACTCTCCTTGGACAGTGAAGAACCATTACTTCCGTAACTAGAGACATACAAAAGACTCATTGGCAAGATGATGTATCTTACTATATAAGGACCTGACATCACATTTGTGGTTCATAAACTCTGCCAATTCACATCAACCCCAAAACAATCTCACTTACAAGCCGCTCTTAAAGTACTTCGCTACTTGAAAGGAATGATAGGAAAATAAATTTTCTATTCTACATATTGTGATTTGATTCTCAAGCCATTCAGAGATGCTGACTAGGGATCTTGCAGAAATACTTGAAGATCAACCTCTCTGGATTTTGTATGTTCCTTGGATCTTCACTCATTTCATGGAAGTCTAAGAAACAACAAACCATTTCCCTCTCGTCAGCTGAATTGAAGTATCGAGCCATGATACTTGCCTTGAAAGAAGTAATGTGGCTTGAGATACTTTCTCGGATTGGAAATATCAAGAAGTGAAACAAGTATGTCTATCTGTCAAAAGAAATAGACTCTATATTTTCTTGAAGAAACAAGATTATTAGCTTGCAAACCCCTCAAATATACCAATGTAGCCTAGTACACAACTCTCCTTGGACAGTGAAGAACCATTACTTCCGTAACTAGAGACATACAGAACACTCATTGACAAGATGATGTATCTTACTATATCAAGACCTGACATCATATTTACAGTTCATAAACTCTGCCAATTCACATCAGCCCCAAAATAATCTCACTTACAAGCTGCTTTTAAAGTACTTTGCTACTTAAAAGGAACAATATGAAAAGGTATTTTCTATTATACAGATTATGATTTGATTCTCAAGGCTTTCACAAATGATGACTAGGGCTCTTGCAAAGACTCTTGAAGATCAACCTGTGGAATTTGTATGTTCCTTGGATCTTCACTCATTTCGTGGAAGTCTAAGAAACAACAAAACATTTCCCTCTCGTCAGCTGAGTCGGAGAATGGAGCCATGAGATTTGCCTTGAAGGAAATAATGTGGCTTGAGATACTTTCTCGGATTTGAAATAGAAAGAAGTGAAACAAGTATTTCTATCTGTTAAAGGAAATACACTGTGTAATTGCTTGAAGAATTAGCTTGCAAACCCCTCAAAAATACCAATAAAGCCGAGTACACAACTCTCTTTGGACACTGAAGAACCATTACTTTCGTAACTAGAGGATTACAAAAGACTCATTGGCAAGATGATGTATCTTACTATATAAGAACCTAACATCACATTTGCAGTTCATAAACTCTGCCATCAGCCCAAAAACAATCACATTTACAAGCCGCTCTTAATGTACTTCGCTACTTGAAAGGAACAATACGAAAATTTATTTTCTATTCTACATATTGTGATTTGATTCTCAAGGCATTCACAAATGCTGACTAGGGCTCTTGCAAAGACACTTGAAGATCCACCTGTGGAATTTGTATTTCCTTGGATCTTCACTCATTTCATGGAAGTCTAAGAAACAATCAACCATTTCCCTCTCGTGAGCTGAATCGGAGTATCGAGCCATGAGATTTGCCTTGAAGGAAGTAATGTGGCTTGAGATACTTTCTCGGATTGGAAATAGCAAGAATTGAAACAAGTATTTCTATCTGTTAAAGGAGATACACTCTGTAATTTGTTGAAGAACCAAGATTATTAGCTTGGAAACCCTTCAAAAATACCAATAGAACCGAGTACAGAACTCTCCTTGGACAGTGAAGAACCATTACTTTTGTCACTAGAGATATACAAAAGACTCATTGGCAAGATGATGTATCTTACTATATAAGAACCTAACATCACATTTGCAAGTCATAAACTCTGCCATCAGCCCAAAAACAGTCACATTTACAAGCTGCTCTTAAAGTACTTCGCTACTTGAAAGGAACAATATGAAAAGGTATTTTCTATTATACAGATTGTCATTTGATTCTCAAGGCATTCACAAATGCTGACTAGGGCTCTTGCATAGACTCTTGAAGATCAACCTGTGGAATTTGTATGTTCCTTGGATCTTCACTCATTTCTTGGAAGTCTAAGAAACAACAAATCATTTCCCTCTCGTCAGCTGAATCGGAGTATCGAGCCATGAGATTTGCCTTGAAGGAAGTAATGTGGCTTGAGATACTTTCTCGTATTGGAAATACCAAGAAGTGAAACAAGTATGTCTATCTGTCAAAGGAAATACACTCTCTAATTGCTTGAACAAGCAATATTATTAGCTTGCAAACCCCTCAAATATACCAATGCAGCATAGTACACAACTCTCCTTGGACAGTGAAGAACCATTAATTCCGTAACTAGAGACATACAAAAGACTCATTGGCAAGATGATGTATCTTACTATATAAGGACCTTACAGCACATTTGCTGTTCATAAACTCTGCCAATTCACATCAACCCCAAAACAATCTCACTTACAAGCTGCTCTTAAAGTACTTCGCTACTTGAAAGGAACAATAGGAAAATGTATTTTCTATTCTACATATTGTGATTTGATTCTCAAGCCATTCGCAGATGCTGACTAGGGATCTTGCGGAAATACTTGAAGATCAACCTCTCTGGATTTTGTATCTTCCTTGGATCTTCACTCATTTCATGGAAGTCTAAGAAACAACAAATCATTTCCCTCTCGTCAGCTGAATTGAAGTATCGAGCCATGAGACTTTCCTTGAAGGAAGTAATGTGGCTTGAGATACTTTCTCGGATTGGAAATATCAAGAAGTGAAACAAGTATGTCTATCTGTCAAAACAAATAGACTCTATAATTGCTTGAAGAAACAATATTATTAGCTTGCAAACCCCTCAAATATACCAATGGAGCCTAGTACACAACTCTCCTTGGACAGTGAAGAACCATTACTTCTGTAACTAGAGACATACAGAAGACTCATTGGCAAGATTATGTATCTTACTATATAAAGACCTCACATCATATTTACAATTCATAAACTCTGCCAATTCACATCAGGCCCAAATTAATCTCACTTACAACCCGCTTTTTAAAGTACTTCACTACTTGAAAGGAACGATATGAAAAGGTATTTTCTATTATATAGATTGTGATTTGATTCTCAAGGCATTCACAAATGCTGACTAGGGATCTTGCAGAAATACTTGAAGATCAACCTGTGGAATTTGTATGTTCCTTGGATCTTCACTCATTTCATGGAAGTCTAAGAAACAACAAATCATTTCCCTCTCGTCAGCTGAATTGAAGTATCGAGCCATGAGACTTTCCTTGAAGGAAGTAATGTGGCTTGAGATACCTTCTCGAATTGGAAATAGCAAGAAGTAAAACAAGTATGTCTATCTGTCAAAGGAAATACACTCTCTCATTGCTTGAAGAAACAATATTATTAGCTTGCAAACCCCTCAAATATACCAATGGAGCCTAATACACAACTCTCCTTGGATAGTGAAGAACCATTACTTCTGTAACTAGAGACATACAAAAGACTCATTGGCAAGATGATGTATCTTACTATATCAAGACCTGACATCATATTTACAGTTCATAACCTCTGCCAATTCACATAAGCCTCAAAATAATCTCACTTACAAGCTGTTTTTAAAGTACTTCACTACTTGAAAGGAACGATATGAAAAGGTATTTTCTATTATACAGATTGTGATTTGATTCTCAAGGCATTCACAAATGCTGACTATAACTCTTGCAAAGACACTTGAAGATCAACCTGTGGAATTTGTATGTTCCTTGCATCTTCACTCATTTCGTGGAAGTCTAAGAAACAACAAATCATTTCCCTCTCGTCAGCTGAATAGGAGTATCGAGCCATGAGATTTGCCTTGAAGGAAGTAATGTGGCTTGAGATACTTTCTCGGATTGGAAATAGCAAGAAGTGAAACAAGTATTTCTATCTGTCAAAAGAAATACACTCTGTAATTGCTTGAAGAAACAAGATTATTAGCTTGCAAACCCCTCAAATATACCAATGGAGCCTAGTACACAACTCTCCTTGGACAGTGAAGAACCATTACTTATGTAACTAGAGACATATAGAAAACTCATTGGCAAGATGATGTATCTTACTATATAAAGACCTAACATCATATTTACAATTCATAAACTCTGTCAATTCACATCAGCCCCAAAATAATCTCACTTACAAGCTGCTTTTAAATTACTTCGCTACTTGTAAGGAACAATATGAAAATGTATTTTCTGTTCTGCAAATTGTGATTTGATTCTCATGGCATTCACAAATGCAGACAAGGGATCTTGCAGACACACTTAAAGATCAACCTCTTGATTTTTTATGTTCCTTGGATCTTCACTTATATCATGGAAGTCTAAGAAACAGCAAACCATTTCCCTCTCGTCTGCTGAATTGAAGTATCGAGCAATGATACTTGCCTTTAAGGAAGTAATATGGCTTGAGATACTTTCTCGGATTTGAAATAGCAAGAAGTGAAACAAGTATGTCTATCTGTCAAAGGAAATACACTCTCTCATTGCTTGAAGAAACAATATTATTAGCTTGCAAACCCCTCAAATATACCAATGGAGCCTAGTACACAACTCTCCTTGGACAGTGAAGAACCATTACTTCTGTAACTAGAGACATACAGAAGACTCATTGGCAAGATTATGTATCTTACTATATAAAGACCTCACATCATATTTACAATTCATAAACTCTGCCAATTCACATCAGGCCCAAATTAATCTCACTTACAACCCGCTTTTTAAATTACTTCGCTACTTGAAATGAACAATATGAAAATGTATTTTCTATTATACAGATTGTGATTTGATTCTCAAGGCATTCACTAATGCTGACTAGGGATCTTGCAGAAATACTTGAAGATCAACCTCTCTGGATTTTGTATCTTCCTTGGATCTTCACTCATTTCATGGAAGTCTAAGAAACAGCAAATCATTTCCCTCTCGTCAGCTGAATTGAAGTATCGAGCCATGAGACTTGCCTTGAAGGAAGTAATGTGGCTTGAGATACCTTCTCGGATTGGAAATAGCAAGAAGTGAAACAAGTATGTCTATCTGTCAAAGGAAATACACTCTCTCATTGCTTGAAGAAACAATATTATTAGCTTGCAAACCCCTCAAATATACCAATGGAGCCTAATACACAACTCTCCTTGGATTGTGAAGAACCATTACTTCTGTAACTAGAGACATACAAAAGACTCATTGGCAAGATGATGTATCTTACTATATCAAGACCTGACATCATATTTACAGTTCATAACCTCTGCCAATTCACATAAGCCCCAAAATAATCTCACTTACAAGCTGCTTTTAAAGTACTTCACTACTTGAAAGGAACGATATGAAAATGTATTTTCTATTATATAGATTGTGATTTGATTCTCAAGGCATTCACAAATGCTGACTATGGCTCTTGCAAAGACACTTGAAGATCAACCTGTGGAATTTGTATGTTCCTTGCATCTTCACTCATTTCGTGGAAGTCTAAGAAACAACAAATCATTTTCCTCTCGTCAGCTGAATAGGAGTATCGAGCCATGAGATTTGCCTTGAAAGAAGTAATGTGGCTTGAGATACTTTCTCGGATTGGAAATAACAAGAAGTGAAACAAGTATTTCTATCTGTCAAAAGAAATACACTCTGTAATTGCTTGAAGAAACAAGATTATTAGCTTGCAAACCCCTCAAATATACCAATGGAGCCTAGTACACAACTCTCCTTGGACAGTGAAGAACCATTACTTATGTAACTAGAGACATATAGAAAACTCATTGGCAAGATGATGTATCTTACTATATAAAGACCTAACATCATATTTACAATTCATAAACTCTGTCAATTCACATCAGCCCCAAAATAATCTCACTTACAAGCTGCTTTTAAATTACTTCGCTACTTGTAAGGAACAATATGAAAATGTATTTTCTGTTCTGCAAATTGTGATTTGATTCTCATGGCATTCACAAATGGTGACAAGGGATCTTGCAGACACACTTGAAGATCAACCTCTTGATTTTTTATGTTCCTTGGATCTTCACTTATATCATGGAAGTCTAAGAAACAGCAAACCATTTCCCTCTCGTCTGCTGAATTGAAGTATCGAGCAATGATACTTGCCTTTAAGGAAGTAATATGGCTTGAGATACTTTCTCGGATTTGAAATAGCAAGAAGTGAAACAAGTATGTCTATCTGTCAAAGGAAATACACTCTCTCATTGCTTGAAGAAACAATATTATTAGCTTGCAAACCCCTCAAATATACCAATGGAGCCTAGTACACAACTCTCCTTGGACAGTGAAGAACCATTACTTCTGTAACTAGAGACATACAGAAGACTCATTGGCAAGATTATGTATCTTACTATATAAAGACCTCACATCATATTTACAATTCATAAACTCTGCCAATTCACATCAGGCCCAAATTAATCTCACTTACAACCCTCTTTTTAAAGTACTTCACTACTTGAAAGGAACGATATGAAAAGGTATTTTCTATTATATAGATTGTGATTTGATTCTCAAGGCATTCACAAATGCTGACTAGGGATCTTGCAGAAATACTTGAAGATCAACCTGTGGAATTTGTATGTTCCTTGCATCTTCACTCATTTCATGGAAGTCTAAGAAACAGCAAATCATTTCCCTCTCGTCAGCTGAATTGAAGTATCGAGCCATGAGACTTGCCTTGAAGGAAGTAATGTGGCTTGAGATACCTTCTCGGATTGGAAATAGCAAGAAGTGAAACAAGTATGTCTATCTGTCAAAGGAAATACACTCTCTCATTGCTTGAAGAAACAATATTATTAGCTTGCAAACCCCTCAAATATACCAATGGAGCCTAATACACAACTCTCCTTGGATTGTGAAGAACCATTACTTCTGTAACTAGAGACATACAAAAGACTCATTGGCAAGATGATGTATCTTACTATATCAAGACCTGACATCATATTTACAGTTCATAACCTCTGCCAATTCACATCGGCCCCAAAATAATCTCACTTACAAGCTGCTTTTAAAGTACTTCACTACTTGAAAGGAACGATATGAAAAGGTATTTTCTATTATACAGATTGTGATTTGATTCTCAAGGCATTCACAAATGCTGACTATAACTCTTGCAAAGACACTTGAAGATCAACCTGTGGAATTTGTATGTTCCTTGCATCTTCACTCATTTCGTGGAAGTCTAAGAAACAACAAATCATTTCCCTCTCGTCAGCTGAATAGGAGTATCGAGCCATGAGATTTGCCTTGAAGGAAGAAATGTGGCTTGAGATACTTTCTCGGATTGGAAATAGCAAGAAGTGAAACAAGTATTTCTATCTGTCAAAAGAAATACACTCTGTAATTGCTTGAAGAAACAAGATTATTAGCTTGCAAACCCCTCAAATATACCAATGGAGCCTAGTACACAACTCTCCTTGGACAGTGAAGAACCATTACTTATGTAACTAGAGACATATAGAAAACTCATTGGCAAGATGATGTATCTTACTATATAAAGACCTAACATCATATTTACAATTCATAAACTCTTTCAATTCACACCAGCCCCAAAATAATCTCACTTACAAGCTGCTTTTAAATTACTTCGCTACTTGTAAGGAACAATATGAAAATGTATTTTCTGTTCTGCAAATTGTGATTTGATTCTCATGGCATTCACAAATGCTGACAAGGGATCTTGCAGACACACTTGAAGATCAACCTCTTGATTTTTTATGTTCCTTGGATCTTCACTTATATCATGGAAGTCTAAGAAACAGCAAACCATTTCCCTCTCGTCTGCTGAATTGAAGTATCGAGCAATGATACTTGCCTTTAAGGAAGTAATATGGCTTGAGATACTTTCTCGGATTTGAAATAGCAAGAAGTGAAACAAGTATGTCTATCTGTCAAAGGAAATACACTCTCTCATTGCTTGAAGAAACAATATTATTAGCTTGCAAACCCCTCAAATATACCAATGGAGCCTAGTACACAACTCTCCTTGGACAGTGAAGAACCATTACTTCTGTAACTAGAGACATACAGAGGACTCATTGGCAAGATTATGTATCTTACTATATAAAGACCTCACATCATATTTACAATTCATAAACTCTGCCAATTCACATCAGGCCCAAATTAATCTCACTTACAACCCGCTTTTTAAATTACTTCGCTACTTGAAATGAACAATATGAAAATGTATTTTCTATTATACAGATTGTGATTTGATTCTCAAGGCATTCACTAATGCTGACTAGGGATCTTGCAGAAATACTTGAAGATCAACCTCTCTGGATTTTGTATCTTCCTTGGATCTTCACTCATTTCATGGAAGTCTAAGAAACAGCAAATCATTTCCCTCTCGTCAGCTGAATTGAAGTATCGAGCCATGAGACTTGCCTTGAAGGAAGTAATGTGGCTTGAGATACCTTCTCGGATTGGAAATAGCAAGAAGTGAAACAAGTATGTCTATCTGTCAAAGGAAATACACTCTCTCATTGCTTGAAGAAACAATATTATTAGCTTGCAAACCCCTCAAATATACCAATGGAGCCTAATACACAACTCTCCTTGGATTGTGAAGAACCATTACTTCTGTAACTAGAGACATACAAAAGACTCATTGGCAAGATGATGTATCTTACTATATCAAGACCTGACATCATATTTACAGTTCATAACCTCTGCCAATTCACATAAGCCCCAAAATAATCTCACTTACAAGCTGCTTTTAAAGTACTTCACTACTTGAAAGGAACGATATGAAAATGTATTTTCTATTATATAGATTGTGATTTGATTCTCAAGGCATTCACAAATGCTGACTATGGCTCATGCAAAGACACTTGAAGATCAACCTGTGGAATTTGTATGTTCCTTGCATCTTCACTCATTTCGTGGAAGTCTAAGAAACAACAAATCATTTTCCTCTCGTCAGCTGAATAGGAGTATCGAGCCATGAGATTTGCCTTGAAAGAAGTAATGTGGCTTGAGATACTTTCTCGGATTGGAAATAACAAGAAGTGAAACAAGTATTTCTATCTGTCAAAAGAAATACACTCTGTAATTGCTTGAAGAAACAAGATTATTAGCTTGCAAACCCCTCAAATATACCAATGGAGCCTAGTACACAACTCTCCTTGGACAGTGAAGAACCATTACTTATGTAACTAGAGACATATAGAAAACTCATTGGCAAGATGATGTATCTTACTATATAAAGACCTAACATCATATTTACAATTCATAAACTATGTCAATTCACATCAGCCCCAAAATAATCTCACTTACAAGCTGCTTTTAAATTACTTCGCTACTTGTAGGGAACAATATGAAAATGTATTTTCTGTTCTGCAAATTGTGATTTGATTCTCATGGCATTCACAAATGGTGACAAGGGATCTTGCAGACACACTTGAAGATCAACCTCTTGATTTTTTATGTTCCTTGGATCTTCACTTATATCATGGAAGTCTAAGAAACAGCAAACCATTTCCCTCTCGTCTGCTGAATTGAAGTATCGAGCAATGATACTTGCCTTTAAGGAAGTAATATGGCTTGAGATACTTTCTCGGATTTGAAATAGCAAGAAGTGAAACAAGTATGTCTATCTGTCAAAGGAAATACACTCTCTCATTGCTTGAAGAAACAATATTATTAGCTTGCAAACCCCTCAAATATACCAATGGAGCCTAGTACACAACTCTCCTTGGACAGTGAAGAACCATTACTTCTGTAACTAGAGACATACAGAAGACTCATTGGCAAGATTATGTATCTTACTATATAAAGACCTCACATCATATTTACAATTCATAAACTCTGCCAATTCACATCAGGCCCAAATTAATCTCACTTACAACCCGCTTTTTAAAGTACTTCACTACTTGAAAGGAACGATATGAAAAGGTATTTTCTATTATATAGATTGTGATTTGATTCTCAAGGCATTCACAAATGCTGACTAGGGATCTTGCAGAAATACTTGAAGATCAACCTGTGGAATTTGTATGTTCCTTGCATCTTCACTCATTTCATGGAAGTCTAAGAAACAGCAAATCATTTCCCTCTCGTCAGCTGAATTGAAGTATCGAGCCATGAGACTTGCCTTGAAGGAAGTAATGTGGCTTGAGATACCTTCTCGGATTGGAAATAGCAAGAAGTGAAACAAGTATGTCTATCTGTCAAAGGAAATACACTCTCTCATTGCTTGAAGAAACAATATTATTAGCTTGCAAACCCCTCAAATATACCAATGGAGCCTAATACACAACTCTCCTTGGATTGTGAAGAACCATTACTTCTGTAACTAGAGACATACAAAAGACTCATTGGCAAGATGATGTATCTTACTATATCAAGACCTGACATCATATTTACAGTTCATAACCTCTGCCAATTCACATAAGCCCCAAAATAATCTCACTTACAAGCTGCTTTTAAAGTACTTCACTACTTGAAAGGAACGATATGAAAAGGTATTTTCTATTATACAGATTGTGATTTGATTCTCAAGGCATTCACAAATGCTGACTATAACTCTTGCAAAGACACTTGAAGATCAACCTGTGGAATTTGTATGTTCCTTGCATCTTCACTCATTTCGTGGAAGTCTAAGAAACAACAAATCATTTCCCTCTCGTCAGCTGAATAGGAGTATCGAGCCATGAGATTTGCCTTGAAGGAAGAAATGTGGCTTGAGATACTTTCTCGGATTGGAAATAGCAAGAAGTGAAACAAGTATTTCTATCTGTCAAAAGAAATACACTCTGTAATTGCTTGAAGAAACAAGATTATTAGCTTGCAAACCCCTCAAATATACCAATGGAGCCTAGTACACAACTCTCCTTGGACAGTGAAGAACCATTACTTATGTAACTAGAGACATATAGAAAACTCATTGGCAAGATGATGTATCTTACTATATAAAGACCTAACATCATATTTACAATTCATAAACTCTGTCAATTCACACCAGCCCCAAAATAATCTCACTTACAAGCTGCTTTTAAATTACTTCGCTACTTGTAAGGAACAATATGAAAATGTATTTTCTGTTCTGCAAATTGTGATTTGATTCTCATGGCATTCACAAATGCTGACAAGGGATCTTGCAGACACACTTGAAGATCAACCTCTCTGGATTTTGTATCTTCCTTGGATCTTCACTCATTTCATGGAAGTCTAAGAAACAGCAAATCATTTCCCTCTCGTCAGCTGAATTGAAGTATCGAGCCATGATACTTGCCTTTAAGGAAGTAATATGGCTTGAGATACTTTCTCGGATTTGAAATAGCAAGAAGTGAAACAAGTATGTCTATCTGTCAAAGGAAATACACTCTCTCATTGCTTGAAGAAACAATATTATTAGCTTGCAAACCCCTCAAATATACCAATGGAGCCTAATACACAACTCTCCTTGGATTGTGAAGAACCATTACTTCTGTAACTAGAGACATACAGAAGACTCATTGGCAAGATTATGTATCTTACTATATAAAGACCTCACATCATATTTACAATTCATAAACTCTGCCAATTCACATCAGGCCCAAATTAATCTCACTTACAACCCACTTTTTAAATTACTTCGCTACTTGAAATGAACAATATGAAAATGTATTTTCTATTATACAGATTGTGATTTGATTCTCAAGGCATTCACAAATGCTGACTAGGGATCTTGCAGAAATACTTGAAGATCAACCTCTCTGGATTTTGTATCTTCCTTGGATCTTCACTCATTTCATGGAAGTCTAAGAAACAACAAATCATTTCCCTCTCGTCAGCTGAATTGAAGTATCGAGCCATGAGACTTGCCTTGAAGGAAGTAATGTGGCTTGAGATACCTTCTCGGATTGGAAATAGCAAGAAGTGAAACAAGTATGTCTATCTGTCAAAGGAAATACACTCTCTCATTGCTTGAAGAAACAATATTATTAGCTTGCAAACCCCTCAAATATACCAATGGAGCCTAATACACAACTCTCCTTGGATTGTGAAGAACCATTACTTCTGTAACTAGAGACATACAAAAGACTTATTGGCAAGATGATGTATCTTACTATATCAAGACCTGACATCATATTTACAGTTCATAACCTCTGCCAATTCACATAAGCCCCAAAATAATCTCACTTACAAGCTACTTTTAAAGTACTTCACTACTTGAAAGGAACGATATGAAAAGGTATTTTCTATTATATAGATTGTGATTTGATTCTCAAGGCATTCACAAATGCTGACTAGGGATCTTGCAGAAATACTTGAAGATCAACCTCTCTGGATTTTGTATCTTCCTTGGATCTTCACTCATTTCGTGGAAGTCTAAGAAACAACAAATCATTTTCCTCTCGTCAGCTGAATAGGAGTATCGAGCCATGAGATTTGCCTTGAAGGAAGTAATGTGGCTTGAGATACTTTCTCGGATTGGAAATAACAAGAAGTGAAACAAGTATTTCTATCTGTCAAAAGAAATACACTCTGTAATTGCTTGAAGAAACAAGATTATTAGCTTGCAAACCCCTCAAATATACCAATGGAGCCTAGTACACAACTCTCCTTGGACAGTGAAGAACCATTACTTATGTAACTAGAGACATACAGAAAACTCATTGGCAAGATGATGTATCTTACTATATAAAGACCTAACATCATATTTACAATTCATAAACTCTGCCAATTCACATCAGCCCCAAAATAATCTCACTTACAAGCTGCTTTTAAATTACTTCGCTACTTGTAAGGAACAATATGAAAATGTATTTTCTGTTCTGCAAATTGTGATTTGATTCTCATGGCATTCACAAATGCTGACTAGGGATCTTGCAGAGACACTTGAAGATCAACCTCTTGATTTTTTATGTTCCTTGGATCTTCACTTATGTCATGGAAGTCTAAGAAACAGCAAACCATTTCCCTCTCGTCTGCTGAATTGAAGTATCAAGCAATGATACTTGCCTTTAAGGAAGTAATATGGCTTGAGATACTTTCTCGGATTTGAAATAGCAAGAAGTGAAACAAGTATGTCTATCTGTCAAAGGAAATACACTCTCTCATTGCTTGAAGAAACAATATTATTAGCTTGCAAACCCCTCAAATATACCAATGGAGCCTAGTACACAACTCTCCTTGGACAGTGAAGAACCATTACTTCTGTAACTAGAGACATACAGAAGACTCATTGGCAAGATTATGTATCTTACTATATAAAGACCTCACATCATATTTACAATTCATAAACTCTGCCAATTCACATCAGGCCCAAATTAATCTCACTTACAACCCGCTTTTTAAATTACTTCGCTACTTGAAATGAACAATATGAAAATGTATTTTCTATTATACAGATTGTGATTTGATTCTCAAGGCATTCACAAATGCTGACTAGGGATCTTGCAGAAATACTTGAAGATCAACCTCTCTGGATTTTGTATCTTCCTTGGATCTTCACTCATTTCATGGAAGTCTAAGAAACAGCAAATCATTTCCCTCTCGTCAGCTGAATTGAAGTATCGAGCCATGATACTTGCCTTTAAGGAAGTAATATGGCTTGAGATACTTTCTCGGATTTGAAATAGCAAGAAGTGAAACAAGTATGTCTATCTGTCAAAGGAAATACACTCTCTCATTGCTTGAAGAAACAATATTATTAGCTTGCAAACCCCTCAAATATACCAATGGAGCCTAATACACAACTCTCCTTGGATTGTGAAGAACCATTACTTCTGTAACTAGAGACATACAAAAGACTCATTGGCAAGATGATGTATCTTACTATATCAAGACCTGACATCATATTTACAGTTCATAACCTCTGCCAATTCACATAAGCCCCAAAATAATCTCACTTACAAGCTGCTTTTAAAGTACTTCACTACTTGAAAGGAACGATATGAAAAGGTATTTTCTATTATATAGATTGTGATTTGATTCTCAAGGCATTCACAAATGCTGACTAGGGATCTTGCAGAAATACTTGAAGATCAACCTCTCTGGATTTTGTATCTTCCTTGGATCTTCACTCATTTCGTGGAAGTCTAAGAAACAACAAATCATTTTCCTCTCGTCAGCTGAATAGGAGTATCGAGCCATGAGATTTGCCTTGAAAGAAGTAATGTGGCTTGAGATACTTTCTCGGATTGGAAATAACAAGAAGTGAAACAAGTATTTCTATCTGTCAAAAGAAATACACTCTGTAATTGCTTGAAGAAACAAGATTATTAGCTTGCAAACCCCTCAAATATACCAATGGAGCCTAGTACACAACTCTCCTTGGACAGTGAAGAACAATTACTTATGTAACTAGAGACATACAGAAAACTCATTGGCAAGATGATGTATCTTACTATATAAAGACCTAACATCATATTTACAATTCATAAACTCTGCCAATTCACATCAGCCCCAAAATAATCTCACTTACAAGCTGCTTTTAAATTACTTCGCTACTTGTAAGGAACAATATGAAAATGTATTTTCTGTTCTGCAAATTGTGATTTGATTCTCATGGCATTCACAAATGCTGACTAGGGATCTTGCAGAGACACTTGAAGATCAACCTCTTGATTTTTTATGTTCCTTGGATCTTCACTTATATCATGGAAGTCTAAGAAACAGCAAACCATTTCCCTCTCGTCTGCTGAATTGAAGTATCGAGCAATGATACTTGCCTTTAAGGAAGTAATATGGCTTGAGATACTTTCTCGGATTTGAAATAGCAAGAAGTGAAACAAGTATGTCTATCTGTCAAAGGAAATACACTCTCTCATTGCTTGAAGAAACAATATTATTAGCTTGCAAACCCCTCAAATATACCAATGGAGCCTAGTACACAACTCTCCTTGGACAGTGAAGAACCATTACTTCTGTAACTAGAGACATACAGAAGACTCATTGGCAAGATTATGTATCTTACTATATAAAGACCTCACATCATATTTACAATTCATAAACTCTGCCAATTCACATCAGGCCCAAATTAATCTCACTTACAACCCACTTTTTAAATTACTTCGCTACTTGAAATGAACAATATGAAAATGTATTTTCTATTATACAGATTGTGATTTGATTCTCAAGGCATTCACAAATGCTGACTAGGGATCTTGCAGAAATACTTGAAGATCAACCTCTCTGGATTTTGTATCTTCCTTGGATCTTCACTCATTTCATGGAAGTCTAAGAAACAGCAAATCATTTCCCTCTCGTCAGCTGAATTGAAGTATCGAGCCATGAGACTTGCCTTGAAGGAAGTAATGTGGCTTGAGATACCTTCTCGGATTGGAAATAGCAAGAAGTGAAACAAGTATGTCTATCTGTCAAAGGAAATACACTCTCTCATTGCTTGAAGAAACAATATTATTAGCTTGCAAACCCCTCAAATATACCAATGGAGCCTAATACACAACTCTTTTTGGATTGTGAAGAACCATTACTTCTGTAACTAGAGACATACAAAAGACTTATTGGCAAGATGATGTATCTTACTATATCAAGACCTGACATCATATTTACAGTTCATAACCTCTGCCAATTCACATAAGCCCCAAAATAATCTCACTTACAAGCTACTTTTAAAGTACTTCACTACTTGAAAGGAACGATATGAAAAGGTATTTTCTATTATATAGATTGTGATTTGATTCTCAAGGCATTCACAAATGCTGACTAGGGATCTTGCAGAAATACTTGAAGATCAACCTCTCTGGATTTTGTATCTTCCTTGGATCTTCACTCATTTCGTGGAAGTCTAAGAAACAACAAATCATTTTCCTCTCGTCAGCTGAATAGGAGTATCGAGCCATGAGATTTGCCTTGAAGGAAGTAATGTGGCTTGAGATACTTTCTCGGATTGGAAATAACAAGAAGTGAAACAAGTATTTCTATCTGTCAAAAGAAATACACTCTGTAATTGCTTGAAGAAACAAGATTATTAGCTTGCAAACCCCTCAAATATACCAATGGAGCCTAGTACACAACTCTCCTTGGACAGTGAAGAACCATTACTTATGTAACTAGAGACATACAGAAAACTCATTGGCAAGATGATGTATCTTACTATATAAAGACCTAACATCATATTTACAATTCATAAACTCTGCCAATTCACATCAGCCCCAAAATAATCTCACTTACAAGCTGCTTTTAAATTACTTCGCTACTTGTAAGGAACAATATGAAAATGTATTTTCTGTTCTGCAAATTGTGATTTGATTCTCATGGCATTCACAAATGCTGACTAGGGATCTTGCAGAGACACTTGAAGATCAACCTCTTGATTTTTTATGTTCCTTGGATCTTCACTTATGTCATGGAAGTCTAAGAAACAGCAAACCATTTCCCTCTCGTCTGCTGAATTGAAGTATCAAGCAATGATACTTGCCTTTAAGGAAGTAATATGGCTTGAGATACTTTCTCGGATTTGAAATAGCAAGAAGTGAAACAAGTATGTCTATCTGTCAAAGGAAATACACTCTCTCATTGCTTGAAGAAACAATATTATTAGCTTGCAAACCCCTCAAATATACCAATGGAGCCTAGTACACAACTCTCCTTGGACAGTGAAGAACCATTACTTCTGTAACTAGAGACATACAGAAGACTCATTGGCAAGATTATGTATCTTACTATATAAAGACCTCACATCATATTTACAATTCATAAACTCTGCCAATTCAAATCAGGCCCAAATTAATCCCACTTACAACCCGCTTTTTAAATTACTTCGCTACTTGAAATGAACAATATGAAAATGTATTTTCTATTATACAGATTGTGATTTGATTCTCAAGGCATTCACAAATGCTGACTAGGGATCTTGCAGAAATACTTGAAGATCAACCTCTCTGGATTTTGTATCTTCCTTGGATCTTCACTCATTTCATGGAAGTCTAAGAAACAGCAAATCATTTCCCTCTCGTCAGCTGAATTGAAGTATCGAGCCATGATACTTGCCTTTAAGGAAGTAATATGGCTTGAGATACTTTCTCGGATTTGAAATAGCAAGAAGTGAAACAAGTATGTCTATCTGTCAAAGGAAATACACTCTCTCATTGCTTGAAGAAACAATATTATTAGCTTGCAAAACCCCTCAAATATACCAATGGAGCCTAATACACAACTCTCCTTGGATTGTGAAGAACCATTACTTCTGTAACTAGAGACATACAAAAGACTCATTGGCAAGATGATGTATCTTACTATATCCAGACCTGACATCATATTTACAGTTCATAACCTCTGCCAATTCACATAAGCCCCAAAATAATCTCACTTACAAGCTGCTTTTAAAGTACTTCACTACTTGAAAGGAACGATATGAAAAAGGTATTTTCTATTATATAGATTGTGATTTGATTCTCAAGGCATTCACAAATGCTGACTAGGGATCTTGCAGAAATACTTGAAGATCAACCTCTCTGGATTTTGTATCTTCCTTGGATCTTCACTCATTTCGTGGAAGTCTAAGAAACAACAAATCATTTTCCTCTCGTCAGCTGAATAGGAGTATCGAGCCATGAGATTTGCCTTGAAAGAAGTAATGTGGCTTGAGATACTTTCTCGGATTGGAAATAACAAGAAGTGAAACAAGTATTTCTATCTGTCAAAAGAAATACACTCTGTAATTGCTTGAAGAAACAAGATTATTAGCTTGCAAACCCCTCAAATATACCAATGGAGCCTAGTACACAACTCTCCTTGGACAGTGAAGAACAATTACTTATGTAACTAGAGACATACAGAAAACTCATTGGCAAGATGATGTATCTTACTATATAAAGACCTAACATCATATTTACAATTCATAAACTCTGCCAATTCACATCAGCCCCAAAATAATCTCACTTACAAGCTGCTTTTAAATTACTTCGCTACTTGTAAGGAACAATATGAAAATGTATTTTCTGTTCTGCAAATTGTGATTTGATTCTCATGGCATTCACAAATGCTGACTAGGGATCTTGCAGAGACACTTGAAGATCAACCTCTTGATTTTTTATGTTCCTTGGATCTTCACTTATATCATGGAAGTCTAAGAAACAGCAAACCATTTCCCTCTCGTCTGCTGAATTGAAGTATCGAGCAATGATACTTGCCTTTAAGGAAGTAATATGGCTTGAGATACTTTCTCGGATTTGAAATAGCAAGAAGTGCAACAAGTATGTCTATCTGTCAAAGGAAATACACTCTCTCATTGCTTGAAGAAACAATATTATTAGCTTGCAAACCCCTCAAATATACCAATGGAGCCTAGTACACAACTCTCCTTGGACAGTGAAGAACCATTACTTCTGTAACTAGAGACATACAGAAGACTCATTGGCAAGATTATGTATCTTACTATATAAAGACCTCACATCATATTTACAATTCATAAACTCTGCCAATTCACATCAGGCCCCAAATTAATCTCACTTACAACCCACTTTTTAAATTACTTCGCTACTTGAAATGAACAATATGAAAATGTATTTTCTATTATACAGATTGTGATTTGATTCTCAAGGCATTCACAAATGCTGACTAGGGATCTTGCAGAAATACTTGAAGATCAACCTCTCTGGATTTTGTATCTTCCTTGGATCTTCACTCATTTCATGGAAGTCTAAGAAACAGCAAATCATTTCCCTCTCGTCAGCTGAATTGAAGTATCGAGCCATGAGACTTGCCTTGAAGGAAGTAATGTGGCTTGAGATACCTTCTCGGATTGGAAATAGCAAGAAGTGAAACAAGTATGTCTATCTGTCAAAGGAAATACACTCTCTCATTGCTTGAAGAAACAATATTATTAGCTTGCAAACCCCTCAAATATACCAATGGAGCCTAATACACAACTCTCCTTGGATTGTGAAGAACCATTACTTCTGTAACTAGAGACATACAAAAGACTCATTGGCAAGATGATGTATCTTACTATATCAAGACATGACATCATATTTACAGTTCATAACCTCTGCCAATTCACATAAGCCCCAAAATAATCTCACTTACAAGCTGCTTTTAAAGTACTTCACTACTTGAAAGGAACGATATGAAAAGGTATTTTCTATTATATAGATTGTGATTTGATTCTCAAGGCATTCACAAATGCTGACTATGGCTCTTGCAAAGACACTTGAAGATCAACCTGTGGAATTTGTATGTTCCTTGCATCTTCACTCATTTCGTGGAAGTCTAAGAAACAACAAATCATTTTCCTCTCGTCAGCTGAATAGGAGTATCGAGCCATGAGATTTGCCTTGAAAGAAGTAATGTGGCTTGAGATACTTTCTCGGATTGGAAATAACAAGAAGTGAAACAAGTATTTCTATCTGTCAAAAGAAATACACTCTGTAATTGCTTGAAGAAACAAGATTATTAGCTTGCAAACCCCTCAAATATACCAATGGAGCCTAGTACACAACTCTCCTTGGACAGTGAAGAACCATTACTTATGTAACTAGAGACATATAGAAAACTCATTGGCAAGATGATGTATCTTACTATATAAAGACCTAACATCATATTTACAATTCATAAACTCTGCCAATTCACATCAGCCCCAAAATAATCTCACTTACAAGCTGCTTTTAAATTACTTCGCTACTTGTAAGGAACAATATGAAAATGTATTTTCTGTTCTGCAAATTGTGATTTGATTCTCATGGCATTCACAAATGCTGACTAGGGATCTTGCAGAGACACTTGAAGATCAACCTCTTGATTTTTTATGTTCCTTGGATCTTCACTTATGTCATGGAAGTCTAAGAAACAGCAAACCATTTCCCTCTTCGTCTGCTGAATTGAAGTATCAAGCAATGATACTTGCCTTTAAGGAAGTAATATGGCTTGAGATACTTTCTCGGATTTGAAATAGCAAGAAGTGAAACAAGTATGTCTATCTGTCAAAGGAAATACACTCTCTCATTGCTTGAAGAAACAATATTATTAGCTTGCAAACCCCTCAAATATACCAATGGAGCCTAGTACACAACTCTCCTTGGACAGTGAAGAACCATTACTTCTGTAACTAGAGACATACAGAAGACTCATTGGCAAGATTATGTATCTTACTATATAAAGACCTCACATCATATTTACAATTCATAAACTCTGCCAATTCACATCAGGCCCAAATTAATCTCACTTACAACCCGCTTTTTAAATTACTTCGCTACTTGAAATGAACAATATGAAAATGTATTTTCTATTATACAGATTGTGATTTGATTCTCAAGGCATTCACAAATGCTGACTAGGGATCTTGCAGAAATACTTGAAGATCAACCTCTCTGGATTTTGTATCTTCCTTGGATCTTCACTCATTTCATGGAAGTCTAAGAAACAGCAAATCATTTCCCTCTCGTCAGCTGAATTGAAGTATCGAGCCATGATACTTGCCTTTTAAGGAAGTAATATGGCTTGAGATACTTTCTCGGATTTGAAATAGCAAGAAGTGAAACAAGTATGTCTATCTGTCAAAGGAAATACACTCTCTCATTGCTTGAAGAAACAATATTATTAGCTTGCAAACCCCTCAAATATACCAATGGAGCCTAATACACAACTCTCCTTGGATTGTGAAGAACCATTACTTCTGTAACTAGAGACATACAAAAGACTCATTGGCAAGATGATGTATCTTACTATATTAAGACCTGACATCATATTTACAGTTCATAACCTCTGCCAATTCACATAAGCCCCAAAATAATCTCACTTACAAGCTGCTTTTAAAGTACTTCACTACTTGAAAGGAACGATATGAAAAGGTATTTTCTATTATATAGATTGTGATTTGATTCTCAAGGCATTCACAAATGCTGACTATGGCTCTTGCAAAGACACTTGAAGATCAACCTGTGGAATTTGTATGTTCCTTGCATCTTCACTCATTTCGTGGAAGTCTAAGAAACAACAAATCATTTTCCTCTCGTCAGCTGAATAGGAGTATCGAGCCATGAGATTTGCCTTGAAAGAAGTAATGTGGCTTGAGATACTTTCTCGGATTGGAAATAACAAGAAGTGAAACAAGTATTTCTATCTGTCAAAAGAAATACACTCTGTAATTGCTTGAAGAAACAAGATTATTAGCTTGCAAACCCCTCAAATATACCAATGGAGCCTAGTACACAACTCTCCTTGGACAGTGAAGAACAATTACTTATGTAACTAGAGACATACAGAAAACTCATTGGCAAGATGATGTATCTTACTATATAAAGACCTAACATCATATTTACAATTCATAAACTCTGCCAATTCACATCAGCCCCAAAATAATCTCACTTACAAGCTGCTTTTAAATTACTTCGCTACTTGTAAGGAACAATATGAAAATGTATTTTCTGTTCTGCAAATTGTGATTTGATTCTCATGGCATTCACAAATGCTGACTAGGGATCTTGCAGAGACACTTGAAGATCAACCTCTTGATTTTTTATGTTCCTTGGATCTTCACTTATATCATGGAAGTCTAAGAAACAGCAAACCATTTCCCTCTCGTCTTCTGAATTGAAGTATCGAGCAATGATACTTGCCTTTAAGGAAGTAATATGGCTTGAGATACTTTCTCGGATTTGAAATAGCAAGAAGTGAAACAAGTATGTCTATCTGTCAAAGGAAATACACTCTCTCATTGCTTGAAGAAACAATATTATTAGCTTGCAAACCCCTCAAATATACCAATGGAGCCTAGTACACAACTCTCCTTGGACAGTGAAGAACCATTACTTCTGTAACTAGAGACATACAGAAGACTCATTGGCAAGATTATGTATCTTACTATATAAAGACCCTCACATCATATTTACAATTCATAAACACTGCCAATTCACATCAGGCCCAAATTAATCTCACTTACAACCCCTCTCTCGATTACTTCGCTACTTGAAATGAACAATATGAAAATGTATTTTCTATTATACAGATTGTGATTTGATTCTCAAGGCATTCACAAATGCTGACTAGGGATCTTGCAGAAATACTTGAAGATCAACCTCTCTAGATTTTGTATCTTCCTTGGATCTTCACTCATTTCATGGAAGTCTAAGAAACAGCAAATCATTTCCCTCTCGTCAGCTGAATTGAAGTATCGAGCCATGATACTTGCCTTTAAGGAAGTAATATGGCTTGAGATACTTTCTCGGATTTGAAATAGCAAGAAGTGAAACAAGTATGTCTATCTGTCAAAGGAAATACACTCTCTCATTGCTTGAAGAAACAATATTATTAGCTTGCAAACCCCTCAAATATACCAATGGAGCCTAATACACAACTCTCCTTGGATTGTGAAGAACCATTACTTCTGTAACTAGAGACATACAAAAGACTCATTGGCAAGATGATGTATCTTACTATATCAAGACCTGACATCATATTTACAGTTCATAACCTCTGCCAATTCACATAAGCCCCAAAATAATCTCACTTACAAGCTGCTTTTAAAGTACTTCACTACTTGAAAGGAACGATATGAAAAGGTATTTTCTATTATATAGATTGTGATTTGATTCTCAAGGCATTCACAAATGCTGACTAGGGATCTTGCAGAAATACTTGAAGATCAACCTCTCTGGATTTTGTATCTTCCTTGGATCTTCACTCATTTCGTGGAAGTCTAAGAAACAACAAATCATTTTCCTCTCGTCAGCTGAATAGGAGTATCGAGCCATGAGATTTGCCTTGAAAGAAGTAATGTGGCTTGAGATACTTTCTCGGATTGGAAATAACAAGAAGTGAAACAAGTATTTCTATCTGTCAAAAGAAATACACTCTGTAATTGCTTGAAGAAACAAGATTATTAGCTTGCAAACCCCTCAAATATACCAATGGAGCCTAGTACACAACTCTCCTTGGACAGTGAAGAACCATTACTTATGTAACTAGAGACATACAGAAAACTCATTGGCAAGATGATGTATCTTACTATATAAAGACCTAACATCATATTTACAATTCATAAACTCTGCCAATACACATCAGCCCCAAAATAATCTCACTTACAAGCTGCTTTTAAATTACTTCGCTACTTGTAAGGAACAATATGAAAATGTATTTTCTGTTCTGCAAATTGTGATTTGATTCTCATGGCATTCACAAATGCTGACTAGGGATCTTGCAGAGACACTTGAAGATCAACCTCTTGATTTTTTATGTTCCTTGGATCTTCACTTATGTCATGGAAGTCTAAGAAACAGCAAACCATTTCCCTCTCGTCTGCTGAATTGAAGTATCGAGCAATGATACTTGCCTTTAAGGAAGTAATATGGCTTGAGATACTTTCTCGGATTTAAAATAGCAAGAAGTGAAACAAGTATGTCTATCTGTCAAAGGAAATACACTCTCTCATTGCTTGAAGAAACAATATTATTAGCTTGCAAACCCCTCAAATATACCAATGGAGCCTAGTACACAACTCTCCTTGGACAGTGAAGAACCATTACTTATGTAACTAGAGACATACAGAAAACTCATTGGCAAGATGATGTATCTTACTATATAAAGACCTAACATCATATTTACAATTCATAAACTCTGTCAATTCACACCAGCCCCAAAATAATCTCACTTACAAGCTGCTTTTAAATTACTTCGCTACTTGTAAGGAACAATATGAAAATGTATTTTCTGTTCTGCAAATTGTGATTTGATTCTCATGGCATTCACAAATGCTGACAAGGGATCTTGCAGACACACTTGAAGATCAACCTCTTGATTTTTTATGTTCCTTGGATCTTCACTTATATCATGGAAGTCTAAGAAACAGCAAACCATTTCCCTCTCGTCTGCTGAATTGAAGTATCGAGCAATGATACTTGCCTTTAAGGAAGTAATATGGCTTGAGATACTTTCTCGGATTTGAAATAGCAAGAAGTGAAACAAGTATGTCTATCTGTCAAAGGAAATACACTCTCTCATTGCTTGAAGAAACAATATTATTAGCTTGCAAACCCCTCAAATATACCAATGGAGCCTAGTACACAACTCTCCTTGGACAGTGAAGAACCATTACTTCTGTAACTAGAGACATACAGAGGACTCATTGGCAAGATTATGTATCTTACTATATAAAGACCTCACATCATATTTACAATTCATAAACTCTGCCAATTCACATAAGCCCCAAAATAATCTCACTTACAAGCTGCTCTTAAAGTACTTCGCTACTTGAAAGGAACAATAGGAAAATGTATTTTCTATTATACAGATTGTGATTTGATTCTCAAGGCATTCACAAATGCTGACTAGGGATCTTGCAGAAACACTTGAAGATCAACCTCTCTGGATTTTGTATCTTCCTTGGATCTTCACTCATTTCGTGGAAGTCTAAGAAACAACAAATCATTTTCCTCTCGTCAGCTGAATAGGAGTATCGAGCCATGAGATTTGCCTTGAAAGAAGTAATGTGGCTTGAGATACTTTCTCGGATTGGAAATAACAAGAAGTGAAACAAGTATTTCTATCTGTCAAAAGAAATACACTCTGTAATTGCTTGAAGAAACAAGATTATTAGCTTGCAAACCCCTCAAATATACCAATGGAGCCTAGTACACAACTCTCCTTGGACAGTGAAGAACCATTACTTATGTAACTAGAGACATACAGAAAACTCATTGGCAAGATGATGTATCTTACTATATAAAGACCTAACATCATATTTACAATTCATAAACTCTGCCAATTCACATTAGCCCCAAAATAATCTCACTTACAAGCTGCTTTTAAATTACTTCGCTACTTGTAAGGAACAATATGAAAATGTATTTTCTGTTCTGCAAATTGTGATTTGATTCTCATGGCATTCACAAATGCTGACTAGGGATCTTGCAGAGACACTTGAAGATCAACCTCTTGATTTTTTATGTTCCTTGGATCTTCACTTATATCATGGAAGTCTAAGAAACAGCAAACCATTTCCCTCTCGTCTGCTGAATTGAAGTATCGAGCAATGATACTTGCCTTTAAGTAAGTAATATGGCTTGAGATACTTTCTCGGATTTGAAATAGCAAGAAGTGAAACAAGTATGTCTATCTGTCAAAGGAAATACACTCTCTCATTGCTTGAAGAAACAATATTATTAGCTTGCAAACCCCTCAAATATACCAATGGAGCCTAGTACACAACTCTCCTTGGACAGTGAAGAACCATTACTTCTGTAACTAGAGACATACAGAAGACTCATTAGCAAGATGATGTATCTTACTATATAAAGACCTCACATCATATTTACAATTCATAAACTCTGCCAATTCACATTAGCCCCAAAATAATCTCACTTACAACCCGCTTTTAAATTACTTCGCTACTTGAAATGAACAATATGAAAATGTATTTTCTATTTTGCAAATTGTGATTTGATTCTCATGGCATTCACAAGTGCTGACTAGGGATCTTGCAGAGACACTTGAAGATCAACCTCTTGATTTTTTATGTTCCTTGGATCTTCACTTATATCATGGAAGTCTAAGAAACAGCAAACCATTTCCCTCTCGTCAGCTGAATTGAAGTATCGAGGCATGATACTTGCCTTTAAGGAAGTAATGTGGCTTGAAATACTTTCTCGGATTGGAAATAGCAAGAAGTGAAACAAGTATGTCTATCTGTCAAAGGAAATACACTCTCTCATTGCTTGAAGAAACAATATTATTAGCTTGCAAACCCCTCAAATATACCAATGGAGCCTAATACACAACTCTCCTTGGATAGTGAAGAACCATTACTTCGGTAACTAGGGACATACAGAAGACTCATTGGCAAGATGATGTATCTTACTATATCAAGACCTGACATCATATTTACAGTTCATAACCTCTGCCAATTCACATAAGCCCCAAAATAATCTCACTTACAAGCTGCTCTTAAAGTACTTCGCTACTTGAAAGGAACAATAGGAAAATGTATTTTCTATTATACAGATTGTGATTTGATTCTCAAGGCATTCACAAATGCTGACTAGGGATCTTGCAGAAATACTTGAAGATCAACCTCTCTGGATTTTGTATCTTCCTTGGATCTTCACTCATTTCGTGGAAGTCTAAGAAACAACAAATCATTTTCCTCTCGTCAGCTGAATAGGAGTATCGAGCCATGAGATTTGCCTTGAAAGAAGTAATGTGGCTTGAGATACTTTCTCGGATAGGAAATAACAAGAAGTGAAACAAGTATTTCTATCTGTCAAAAGAAATACACTCTGTAATTGCTTGAAGAAACAAGATTATTAGCTTGCAAACCCCTCAAATATACCAATGGAGCCTAGTACACAACTCTCCTTGGACAGTGAAGAACCATTACTTATGTAACTAGAGACATACAGAAAACTCATTGGCAAGATGATGTATCTTACTATATAAAGACCTAACATCATATTTACAATTCATAAACTCTGCCAATTCACATTAGCCCCAAAATAATCTCACTTACAAGCTGCTTTTAAATTACTTCGCTACTTGTAAGGAACAATATGAAAATGTATTTTCTGTTCTGCAAATTGTGATTTGATTCTCATGGCATTCACAAATGCTGACTAGGGATCTTGCAGAGACACTTGAAGATCAACCTCTTGATTTTTTATGTTCCTTGGATCTTCACTTATATCATGGAAGTCTAAGAAACAGCAAACCATTTCCCTCTCGTCTGCTGAATTGAAGTATCGAGCAATGATACTTGCCTTTAAGGAAGTAATATGGCTTGAGATACTTTCTCGGATTTGAAATAGCAAGAAGTGAAACAAGTATGTCTATCTGTCAAAGGAAATACACTCTCTCATTGCTTGAAGAAACAATATTATTAGCTTGCAAACCCCTCAAATATACCAATGGAGCCTAGTACACAACTCTCCTTGGACAGTGAAGAACCATTACTTCTGTAACTAGAGACATACAGAAGACTCATTAGCAAGATGATGTATCTTACTATATAAAGACCTCACATCATATTTACAATTCATAAACTCTGCCAATTCACATTAGCCCCAAAATAATCTCACTTACAACCCGCTTTTAAATTACTTCGCTACTTGAAATGAACAATATGAAAATGTATTTTCTATTTTGCAAATTGTGATTTGATTCTCATGGCATTCACAAGTGCTGACTAGGGATCTTGCAGAGACACTTGAAGATCAACCTCTTGATTTTTTATGTTCCTTGGATCTTCACTTATATCATGGAAGTCTAAGAAACAGCAAACCATTTCCCTCTCGTCAGCTGAATTGAAGTATCGAGCCATGATACTTGCCTTTAAGGAAGTAATGTGGCTTGAAATACTTTCTCGGATTGGAAATAGCAAGAAGTGAAACAAGTATGTCTATCTGTCAAAGGAAATACACTCTCTCATTGCTTGAAGAAACAATATTATTAGCTTGCAAACCCCTCAAATATACCAATGGAGCCTAATACACAACTCTCCTTGGATAGTGAAGAACCATTACTTCGGTAACTAGGGACATACAGAAGACTCATTGGCAAGATGATGTATCTTACTATATCAAGACCTGACATCATATTTACAGTTCATAACCTCTGCCAATTCACATAAGCCCCAAAATAATCTCACTTACAAGCTGCTCTTAAAGTACTTCGCTACTTGAAAGGAACAATAGGAAAATGTATTTTCTATTATACAGATTGTGATTTGATTCTCAAGGCATTCACAAATGCTGACTAGGGATCTTGCAGAAATAATTGAAGATCAACCTCTCTGGATTTTGTATCTTCCTTGGATCTTCACTCATTTCGTGGAAGTCTAAGAAACAACAAATCATTTTCCTCTCGTCAGCTGAATAGGAGTATCGAGCCATGAGATTTGCCTTGAAAGAAGTAATGTGGCTTGAGATACTTTCTCGGATTGGAAATAACAAGAAGTGAAACAAGTATTTCTATCTGTCAAAAGAAATACACTCTGTAATTGCTTGAAGAAACAAGATTATTAGCTTGCAAACCCCTCAAATATACCAATGGAGCCTAGTACACAACTCTCCTTGGACAGTGAAGAACCATTACTTATGTAACTAGAGACATACAGAAAACTCATTGGCAAGATGATGTATCTTACTATATAAAGACCTAACATCATATTTACAATTCATAAACTCTGCCAATTCACATTAGCCCCAAAATAATCTCACTTACAAGCTGCTTTTAAATTACTTCGCTACTTGTAAGGAACAATATGAAAATGTATTTTCTGTTCTGCAAATTGTGATTTGATTCTCATGGCATTCACAAATGCTGACTAGGGATCTTGCAGAGACACTTGAAGATCAACCTCTTGATTTTTTATGTTCCTTGGATCTTCACTTATATCATGGAAGTCTAAGAAACAGCAAACCATTTCCCTCTCGTCAGCTGAATTGAAGTATCGAGCCATGATACTTGCCTTTAAGGAAGTAATGTGGCTTGAAATACTTTCTCGGATTGGAAATAGCAAGAAGTGAAACAAGTATGTCTATCTGTAAAAGGAAATACACTCTCTCATTGCTTGAAGAAACAATATTATTAGCTTGCAAACCCCTCAAATATACCAATGGAGCCTAATACACAACTCTCCTTGGATAGTGAAGAACCATTACTTCGGTAACTAGGGACATACAGAAGACTCATTGGCAAGATGATGTATCTTACTATATCAAGACCTGACATCATATTTACAGTTCATAACCTCTGCCAATTCACATAAGCCCCAAAATAATCTCACTTACAAGCTGCTCTTAAAGTACTTCGCTACTTGAAAGGAACAATAGGAAAATGTATTTTCTATTATACAGATTGTGATTTGATTCTCAAGGCATTCACAAATGCTGACTAGGGATCTTGCAGAAATAATTGAAGATCAACCTCTCTGGATTTTGTATCTTCCTTGGATCTTCACTCATTTCGTGGAAGTCTAAGAAACAACAAATCATTTTCCTCTCGTCAGCTGAATAGGAGTATCGAGCCATGAGATTTGCCTTGAAAGAAGTAATGTGGCTTGAGATACTTTCTCGGATTGGAAATAACAAGAAGTGAAACAAGTATTTCTATCTGTCAAAAGAAATACACTCTGTAATTGCTTGAAGAAACAAGATTATTAGCTTGCAAACCCCTCAAATATACCAATGGAGCCTAGTACACAACTCTCCTTGGACAGTGAAGAACCATTACTTATGTAACTAGAGACATACAGAAAACTCATTGGCAAGATGATGTATCTTACTATATAAAGACCTAACATCATATTTACAATTCATAAACTCTGCCAATTCACATTAGCCCCAAAATAATCTCACTTACAAGCTGCTTTTAAATTACTTCGCTACTTGTAAGGAACAATATGAAAATGTATTTTCTGTTCTGCAAATTGTGATTTGATTCTCATGGCATTCACAAATGCTGACTAGGGATCTTGCAGAGACACTTGAAGATCAACCTCTTGATTTTTTATGTTCCTTGGATCTTCACTTATATCATGGAAGTCTAAGAAACAGCAAACCATTTCCCTCTCGTCAGCTGAATTGAAGTATCGAGCCATGATACTTGCCTTTAAGGAAGTAATGTGGCTTGAAATACTTTCTCGGATTGGAAATAGCAAGAAGTGAAACAAGTATGTCTATCTGTCAAAGGAAATACACTCTCTCATTGCTTGAAGAAACAATATTATTAGCTTGCAAACCCCTCAAATATACCAATGGAGCCTAATACACAACTCTCCTTGGATAGTGAAGAACCATTACTTCGGTAACTAGGGACATACAGAAGACTCATTGGCAAGATGATGTATCTTACTATATAAAGACCTAACATCATATTTACAATTCATAAACTCTGTCAATTCACACCAGCCCCAAAATAATCTCACTTACAAGCTGCTTTTAAATTACTTCGCTACTTGTAAGGAACAATATGAAAATGTATTTTCTATTTTGCAAATTGTGATTTGATTCTCATGGCATTCACAAGTGCTGACTAGGGATCTTGCAGAGACACTTGAAGATCAACCTCTTGATTTTTTATGTTCCTTGGATCTTCACTTATATCATGGAAGTCTAAGAAACAGCAAACCATTTCCCTCTCGTCAGCTGAATTGAAGTATCGAGCCATGATACTTGCCTTTAAGGAAGTAATGTGGCTTGAAATACTTTCTCGGATTGGAAATAGCAAGAAGTGAAACAAGTATGTCTATCTGTCAAAGGAAATACACTCTCTCATTGCTTGAAGAAACAATATTATTAGCTTGCAAACCCCTCAAATATACCAATGGAGCCTAATACACAACTCTCCTTGGATAGTGAAGAACCATTACTTCGGTAACTAGGGACATACAGAAGACTCATTGGCAAGATGATGTATCTTACTATATCAAGACCTGACATCATATTTACAGTTCATAACCTCTGCCAATTCACATAAGCCCCAAAATAATCTCACTTACAAGCTGCTCTTAAAGTACTTCGCTACTTGAAAGGAACAATAGGAAAATGTATTTTCTATTATACAGATTGTGATTTGATTCTCAAGGCATTCACAAATGCTGACTAGGGATCTTGCAGAAATAATTGAAGATCAACCTCTCTGGATTTTGTATCTTCCTTGGATCTTCACTCATTTCGTGGAAGTCTAAGAAACAACAAATCATTTTCCTCTCGTCAGCTGAATAGGAGTATCGAGCCATGAGATTTGCCTTGAAAGAAGTAATGTGGCTTGAGATACTTTCTCGGATTGGAAATAACAAGAAGTGAAACAAGTATTTCTATCTGTCAAAAGAAATACACTCTGTAATTGCTTGAAGAAACAAGATTATTAGCTTGCAAACCCCTCAAATATACCAATGGAGTCTAGTACACAACTCTCCTTGGACAGTGAAGAACCATTACTTATGTAACTAGAGACATACAGAAAACTCATTGGTAAGATGATGTATCTTACTATATAAAGACCTAACATCATATTTACAATTCATAAACTCTGCCAATTCACATTAGCCCCAAAATAATCTCACTTACAAGCTGCTTTTAAATTACTTCGGTACTTGTAAGGAACAATATGAAAATGTATTTTCTGTTCTGCAAATTGTGATTTGATTCTCATGGCATTCACAAATGCTGACTAGGGATCTTGCAGAGACACTTGAAGATCAACCTCTTGATTTTTTATGTTCCTTGGATCTTCACTTATATCATGGAAGTCTAAGAAACAGCAAACCATTTCCCTCTCGTCTGCTGAATTGAAGTATCGAGCAATGATACTTGCCTTTAAGGAAGTAATATGGCTTGAGATACTTTCTCGGATTTGAAATAGCAAGAAGTGAAACAAGTATGTCTATCTGTCAAAGGAAATACACTCTCTCATTGCTTGAAGAAACAATATTATTAGCTTGCAAACCCCTCAAATATACCAATGGAGCCTAGTACACAACTCTCCTTGGACAGTGAAGAACCATTACTTCTGTAACTAGAGACATACAGAAGACTCATTAGCAAGATGATGTATCTTACTATATAAAGACCTCAAATCATATTTACAATTCATAAACTCTGCCAATTCACATTAGCCCCAAAATAATCTCACTTACAACCCGCTTTTAAATTACTTCGCTACTTGAAATGAACAATATGAAAATGTATTTTCTATTTTGCAAATTGTGATTTGATTCTCATGGCATTCACAAGTGCTGACTAGGGATCTTGCAGAGACACTTGAAGATCAACCTCTTGATTTTTTATGTTCCTTGGATCTTCACTTATATCATGGAAGTCTAAGAAACAGCAAACCATTTCCCTCTCGTCTGCTGAATTGAAGTATCGAGCAATGATACTTGCCTTTAAGGAAGTAATATGGCTTGAGATACTTTCTCGGATTTGAAATAGCAAGAAGTGAAACAAGTATGTCTATCTGTCAAAGGAAATACACTCTCTCATTGCTTGAAGAAACAATATTATTAGCTTGCAAACCCCTCAAATATACCAATGGAGCCTAGTACACAACTCTCCTTGGACAGTGAAGAACCATTACTTCTGTAACTAGAGACATACAGAAGACTCATTAGCAAGATGATGTATCTTACTATATAAAGACCTCAAATCATATTTACAATTCATAAACTCTGCCAATTCACATTAGCCCCAAAATAATCTCACTTACAACCCGCTTTTAAATTACTTCGCTACTTGAAATGAACAATATGAAAATGTATTTTCTATTTTGCAAATTGTGATTTGATTCTCATGGCATTCACAAGTGCTGACTAGGGATCTTGCAGAGACACTTGAAGATCAACCTCTTGATTTTTTATGTTCCTTGGATCTTCACTTATATCATGGAAGTCTAAGAAACAGCAAACCATTTCCCTCTCGTCTGCTGAATTGAAGTATCGAGCAATGATACTTGCCTTTAAGGAAGTAATATGGCTTGAGATACTTTCTCGGATTTGAAATAGCAAGAAGTGAAACAAGTATGTCTATCTGTCAAAGGAAATACACTCTCTCATTGCTTGAAGAAACAATATTATTAGCTTGCAAACCCCTCAAATATACCAATGGAGCCTAGTACACAACTCTCCTTGGACAGTGAAGAACCATTACTTCTGTAACTAGAGACATACAGAAGACTCATTAGCAAGATGATGTATCTTACTATATAAAGACCTCACATCATATTTACAATTCATAAACTCTGCCAATTCACATTAGCCCCAAAATAATCTCACTTACAACCCGCTTTTAAATTACTTCGCTACTTGAAATGAACAATATGAAAATGTATTTTCTATTTCGCAAATTGTGATTTGATTCTCATGGCATTCACAAGTGCTGACTAGGGATCTTGCAGAGACACTTGAAGATCAACCTCTTGATTTTTTATGTTCCTTGGATCTTCACTTATATCATGGAAGTCTAAGAAACAGCAAACCATTTCCCTCTCGTCAGCTGAATTGAAGTATCGAGCCATGATACTTGCCTTTAAGGAAGTAATGTGGCTTGAAATACTTTCTCGGATTGGAAATAGCAAGAAGTGAAACAAGTATGTCTATCTGTCAAAGGAAATACACTCTCTCATTGCTTGAAGAAACAATATTATTAGCTTGCAAACCCCTCAAATATACCAATGGAGCCTAATACACAACTCTCCTTGGATAGTGAAGAACCATTACTTCGGTAACTAGGGACATACAGAAGACTCATTGGCAAGATGATGTATCTTACTATATCAAGACCTGACATCATATTTACAGTTCATAACCTCTGCCAATTCACATAAGCCCCAAAATAATCTCACTTACAAGCTGCTCTTAAAGTACTTCGCTACTTGAAAGGAACAATAGGAAAATGTATTTTCTATTATACAGATTGTGATTTGATTCTCAAGGCATTCACAAATGCTGACTAGGGATCTTGCAGAAATACTTGAAGATCAACCTCTCTGGATTTTGTATCTTCCTTGGATCTTCACTCATTTCGTGGAAGTCTAAGAAACAACAAATCATTTTCCTCTCGTCAGCTGAATAGGAGTATCGAGCCATGAGATTTGCCTTGAAAGAAGTAATGTGGCTTGAGATACTTTCTCGGATTGGAAATAACAAGAAGTGAAACAAGTATTTCTATCTGTCAAAAGAAATACACTCTGTAATTGCTTGAAGAAACAAGATTATTAGCTTGCAAACCCCTCAAATATACCAATGGAGCCTAGTACACAACTCTCCTTGGACAGTGAAGAACCATTACTTATGTAACTAGAGACATACAGAAAACTCATTGGCAAGATGATGTATCTTACTATATAAAGACCTAACATCATATTTACAATTCATAAACTCTGCCAATTCACATTAGCCCCAAAATAATCTCACTTACAAGCTGCTTTTAAATTACTTCGCTACTTGTAAGGAACAATATGAAAATGTATTTTCTGTTCTGCAAATTGTGATTTGATTCTCATGGCATTCACAAATGCTGACTAGGGATCTTGCAGAGACACTTGAAGATCAACCTCTTGATTTTTTATGTTCCTTGGATCTTCACTTATATCATGGAAGTCTAAGAAACAGCAAACCATTTCCCTCTCGTCTGCTGAATTGAAGTATCGAGCAATGATACTTGCCTTTAAGGAAGTAATATGGCTTGAGATACTTTCTCGGATTTGAAATAGCAAGAAGTGAAACAAGTATGTCTATCTGTCAAAGGAAATACACTCTCTCATTGCTTGAAGAAACAATATTATTAGCTTGCAAACCCCTCAAATATACCAATGGAGCCTAGTACACAACTCTCCTTGGACAGTGAAGAACCATTACTTCTGTAACTAGAGACATACAGAAGACTCATTAGCAAGATGATGTATCTTACTATATAAAGACCTCACATCATATTTACAATTCATAAACTCTGCCAATTCACATTAGCCCCAAAATAATCTCACTTACAACCCGCTTTTAAATTACTTCGCTACTTGAAATGAACAATATGAAAATGTATTTTCTATTTTGCAAATTGTGATTTGATTCTCATGGCATTCACAAGTGCTGACTAGGGATCTTGCAGAGACACTTGAAGATCAACCTCTTGATTTTTTATGTTCCTTGGATCTTCACTTATATCATGGAAGTCTAAGAAACAGCAAACCATTTCCCTCTCGTCAGCTGAATTGAAGTATCGAGCCATGATACTTGCCTTTAAGGAAGTAATGTGGCTTGAAATACTTTCTCGGATTGGAAATAGCAAGAAGTGAAACAAGTATGTCTATCTGTCAAAGGAAATACACTCTCTCATTGCTTGAAGAAACAATATTATTAGCTTGCAAACCCCTCAAATATACCAATGGAGCCTAATACACAACTCTCCTTGGATAGTGAAGAACCATTACTTCGGTAACTAGGGACATACAGAAGACTCATTGGCAAGATGATGTATCTTACTATATCAAGACCTGACATCATATTTACAGTTCATAACCTCTGCCAATTCACATAAGCCCCAAAATAATCTCACTTACAAGCTGCTCTTAAAGTACTTCGCTACTTGAAAGGAACAATAGGAAAATGTATTTTCTATTATACAGATTGTGATTTGATTCTCAAGGCATTCACAAATGCTGACTAGGGATCTTGCAGAAATAATTGAAGATCAACCTCTCTGGATTTTGTATCTTCCTTGGATCTTCACTCATTTCGTGGAAGTCTAAGAAACAACAAATCATTTTCCTCTCGTCAGCTGAATAGGAGTATCGAGCCATGAGATTTGCCTTGAAAGAAGTAATGTGGCTTGAGATACTTTCTCGGATTGGAAATAACAAGAAGTGAAACAAGTATTTCTATCTGTCAAAAGAAATACACTCTGTAATTGCTTGAAGAAACAAGATTATTAGCTTGCAAACCCCTCAAATATACCAATGGAGCCTAGTACACAACTCTCCTTGGACAGTGAAGAACCATTACTTATGTAACTAGAGACATACAGAAAACTCATTGGCAAGATGATGTATCTTACTATATAAAGACCTAACATCATATTTACAATTCATAAACTCTGCCAATTCACATTAGCCCCAAAATAATCTCACTTACAAGCTGCTTTTAAATTACTTCGCTACTTGTAAGGAACAATATGAAAATGTATTTTCTGTTCTGCAAATTGTGATTTGATTCTCATGGCATTCACAAATGCTGACTAGGGATCTTGCAGAGACACTTGAAGATCAACCTCTTGATTTTTTATGTTCCTTGGATCTTCACTTATATCATGGAAGTCTAAGAAACAGCAAACCATTTCCCTCTCGTCAGCTGAATTGAAGTATCGAGCCATGATACTTGCCTTTAAGGAAGTAATGTGGCTTGAAATACTTTCTCAGATTGGAAATAGCAAGAAGTGAAACAAGTATGTCTATCTGTCAAAGGAAATACACTCTCTCATTGCTTGAAGAAACAATATTATTAGCTTGCAAACCCCTCAAATATACCAATGGAGCCTAATACACAACTCTCCTTGGATAGTGAAGAACCATTACTTCGGTAACTAGGGACATACAGAAGACTCATTGGCAAGATGATGTATCTTACTATATCAAGACCTGACATCATATTTACAGTTCATAACCTCTGCCAATTCACATAAGCCCCAAAATAATCTCACTTACAAGCTGCTCTTAAAGTACTTCGCTACTTGAAAGGAACAATAGGAAAATGTATTTTCTATTATACAGATTGTGATTTGATTCTCAAGGCATTCACAAATGCTGACTAGGGATCTTGCAGAAATAATTGAAGATCAACCTCTCTGGATTTTTTATGTTCCTTGGATCTTCACTTATATCATGGAAGTCTAAGAAACAGCAAACCATTTCCCTCTCGTCAGCTGAATTGAAGTATCGAGCCATGATACTTGCCTTTAAGGAAGTAATGTGGCTTGAAATACTTTCTCGGATTGGAAATAGCAAGAAGTGAAACAAGTATGTCTATCTGTCAAAGGAAATACACTCTGTAATTGCTTGAAGAAACAATATTATTAGCTTGCAAACCCCTCAAATATACCAATGGAGCCTAATACACAACTCTCCTTGGATAGTGAAGAACCATTACTTCGGTAACTAGGGACATACAGAAGACTCATTGGCAAGATGATGTATCTTACTATATCAAGACCTGACATCATATTTACAGTTCATAACCTCTGCCAATTCACATAAGCCCCAAAATAATCTCACTTACAAGCTGCTCTTAAAGTACTTCGCTACTTGAAAGGAACAATAGGAAAATGTATTTTCTATTATACAGATTGTGATTTGATTCTCAAGGCATTCACAAATGCTGACTAGGGATCTTGCAGAAATAATTGAAGATCAACCTCTCTGGATTTTGTATCTTCCTTGGATCTTCACTCATTTCGTGGAAGTCTAAGAAACAACAAATCATTTTCCTCTCGTCAGCTGAATAGGAGTATCGAGCCATGAGATTTGCCTTGAAAGAAGTAATGTGGCTTGAGATACTTTCTCGGATTGGAAATAACAAGAAGTGAAACAAGTATTTCTATCTGTCAAAAGAAATACACTCTGTAATTGCTTGAAGAAACAAGATTATTAGCTTGCAAACCCCTCAAATATACCAATGGAGCCTAGTACACAACTCTCCTTGGACAGTGAAGAACCATTACTTATGTAACTAGAGACATACAGAAAACTCATTGGCAAGATGATGTATCTTACTATATAAAGACCTAACATCATATTTACAATTCATAAACTCTGCCAATTCACATTAGCCCCAAAATAATCTCACTTACAAGCTGCTTTTAAATTACTTCGCTACTTGTAAGGAACAATATGAAAATGTATTTTCTGTTCTGCAAATTGTGATTTGATTCTCATGGCATTCACAAATGCTGACTAGGGATCTTGCAGAGACACTTGAAGATCAACCTCTTGATTTTTTATGTTCCTTGGATCTTCACTTATATCATGGAAGTCTAAGAAACAGCAAACCATTTCCCTCTCGTCTGCTGAATTGAAGTATCGAGCAATGATACTTGCCTTTAAGGAAGTAATATGGCTTGAGATACTTTCTCGGATTTGAAATAGCAAGAAGTGAAACAAGTATGTCTATCTGTCAAAGGAAATACACTCTCTCATTGCTTGAAGAAACAATATTATTAGCTTGCAAACCCCTCAAATATACCAATGGAGCCTAGTACACAACTCTCCTTGGACAGTGAAGAACCATTACTTCTGTAACTAGAGACATACAGAAGACTCATTAGCAAGATGATGTATCTTACTATATAAAGACCTCAAATCATATTTACAATTCATAAACTCTGCCAATTCACATTAGCCACAAAATAATCTCACTTACAACCCGCTTTTAAATTACTTCGCTACTTGAAATGAACAATATGAAAATGTATTTTATATTTTGCAAATTGTGATTTGATTCTCATGGCATTCACCAAGTGCTGACTAGGGATCTTGCAGAGACACTTGAAGATCAACCTCTTGATTTTTTATGTTCCTTGGATCTTCACTTATATCATGGAAGTCTAAGAAACAGCAAACCATTTCCCTCTCGTCTGCTGAATTGAAGTATCGAGCCATGATACTTGCCTTTAAGGAAGTAATGTGGCTTGAAATACTTTCTCGGATTGGAAATAGCAAGAAGTGAAACAAGTATGTCTATCTGTCAAAGGAAATGCACTCTCTCATTGCTTGAAGAAACAATATTATTAGCTTGCAAACCCCTCAAATATACCAATGGAGCCTAGTACACAACTCTCCTTGGATAGTGAAGAACCATTACTTCGGTAACTAGGGACATACAGAAGACTCATTGGCAAGATGATGTATCTTACTATATCAAGACCTGACATCATATTTACAGTTCATAACCTCTGCCAATTCACATAAGCCCCAAAATAATCTCACTTACAAGCTGCTCTTAAAGTACTTCGCTACTTGAAAGGAACAATAGGAAAATGTATTTTCTATTATACAGATTGTGATTTGATTCTCAAGGCATTCACAAATGCTGACTAGGGATCTTGCAGAAATAATTGAAGATCAACCTCTCTGGATTTGTATCTTCCTTGGATCTTCACTCATTTCGTGGAAGTCTAAGAAACAACAAATCATTTTCCTCTCGTCAGCTGAATAGGAGTATCGAGCCATGAGATTTGCCTTGAAAGAAGTAATGTGGCTTGAGATACTTTCTCGGATTGGAAATAACAAGAAGTGAAACAAGTATTTCTATCTGTCAAAAGAAATACACTCTGTAATTGCTTGAAGAAACAAGATTATTAGCTTGCAAACCCCTCAAATATACCAATGGAGCCTAGTACACAACTCTCCTTGGACAGTGAAGAACCATTACTTATGTAACTAGAGACATACAGAAAACTCATTGGCAAGATGATGTATCTTACTATATAAAGACCTAACATCATATTTACAATTCATAAACTCTGCCAATTCACATTAGCCCCAAAATAATCTCACTTACAAGCTGCTTTTAAATTACTTCGCTACTTGTAAGGAACAATATGAAAATGTATTTTCTGTTCTGCAAATTGTGATTTGATTCTCATGGCATTCACAAATGCTGACTAGGGATCTTGCAGAGACACTTGAAGATCAACCTCTTGATTTTTTATGTTCCTTGGATCTTCACTTATATCATGGAAGTCTAAGAAACAGCAAACCATTTCCCTCTCGTCTGCTGAATTGAAGTATCGAGCAATGATACTTGCCTTTAAGGAAGTAATATGGCTTGAGATACTTTCTCGGATTTGAAATAGCAAGAAGTGAAACAAGTATGTCTATCTGTCAAAGGAAATACACTCTCTCATTGCTTGAAGAAACAATATTATTAGCTTGCAAACCCCTCAAATATACCAATGGAGCCTAGTACACAACTCTCCTTGGACAGTGAAGAACCATTACTTCTGTAACTAGAGACATACAGAAGACTCATTAGCAAGATGATGTATCTTACTATATAAAGACCTCAAATCATATTTACAATTCATAAACTCTGCCAATTCACATTAGCCCCAAAATAATCTCACTTACAACCCGCTTTTAAATTACTTCGCTACTTGAAATGAACAATATGAAAATGTATTTTATATTTTGCAAATTGTGATTTGATTCTCATGGCATTCACAAGTGCTGACTAGGGATCTTGCAGAGACACTTGAAGATCAACCTCTTGATTTTTTATGTTCCTTGGATCTTCACTTATATCATGGAAGTCTAAGAAACAGCAAACCATTTCCCTCTCGTCTGCTGAATTGAAGTATCGAGCCATGATACTTGCCTTTAAGGAAGTAATGTGGCTTGAAATACTTTCTCGGATTGGAAATAGCAAGAAGTGAAACAAGTATGTCTATCTGTCAAAGGAAATGCACTCTCTCATTGCTTGAAGAAACAATATTATTAGCTTGCAAACCCCTCAAATATACCAATGGAGCCTAGTACACAACTCTCCTTGGATAGTGAAGAACCATTACTTCGGTAACTAGGGACATACAGAAGACTCATTGGCAAGATGATGTATCTTACTATATCAAGACCTGACATCATATTTACAGTTCATAACCTCTGCCAATTCACATAAGCCCCAAAATAATCTCACTTACAAGCTGCTCTTAAAGTACTTCGCTACTTGAAAGGAACAATAGGAAAATGTATTTTCTATTATACAGATTGTGATTTGATTCTCAAGGCATTCACAAATGCTGACTAGGGATCTTGCAGACACACTTGAAGATCAACCTCTTGATTTTTTATGTTCCTTGGATCTTCACTTATATCATGGAAGTCCTAAGAAACAGCAAACCATTTCCCTCTCGTCAGCTGAATAGGAGTATCGAGCCATGAGATTTACCTTGAAGGAAGTAATGTGGCTTGAGATACTTTCTCGGATTGGAAATAACAAGAAGTGAAACAAGTATTTCTATCTGTCAAAAGAAATACACTCTGTAATTGCTTGAAGAAACAAGATTATTAGCTTGCAAACCCCTCAAATATACCAATGGAGCCTAGTACACAACTCTCCTTGGACAGTGAAGAACAATTACTTATGTAACTAGAGACATACAAAAAACTCATTGGCAAGATGATGTATCTTACTATATAAAGACCTAACATCATATTTACAATTCATAAACTCTGCCAATTCACATTAGCCCCAAAATAATCTCACTTACAAGCTGCTTTTAAATTACTTCGCTACTTGTAAGGAACAATATGAAAATGTATTTTCTGTTCTGCAAATTGTGATTTGATTCTCATGGCATTCACAAATGCTGACTAGGGAACTTGCAGAGACACTTGAAGATCAACCTCATGATTTTTTATGTTCTTTGGATCTTCACTTATATCATGAAGTCTAAGAAACAGCAAACCATTTTCCTCTCGTCTGCTGAATTGAAGTATCGAGCAATGATACTTGCCTTTAAGGAAGTAATATGGCTTGAGATACTTTCTCGGATTTGAAATAGCAAGAAGTGAAACAAGTATGTCTATCTGTCAAAGGAAATACACTCTCTCATTGCTTGAAGAAACAATATTATTAGCTTGCAAACCCCTCAAATATACCAATGGAGCCTAGTATACAACTCTCCTTGCACAGTGAAGAACCATTACTTCTGTAACTAGAGACATACAGAAGACTCATTAGCAAGATGATGTATCTTACTATATAAAGACCTCACATCATATTTACAATTCATAAACTCTGCCAATTCACATTAGCCCCAAAATAATCTCACTTACAACCCGCTTTTAAATTACTTCGCTACTTGAAATGAACAATATGAAAATGTATTTTCTATTTTGCAAATTGTGATTTGATTCTCATGGCATTCACAAGTGCTGACTAGGGATCTTGCAGAGACACTTGAAGATCAACCTCTTGATTTTTTATGTTCCTTGGATCTTCACTTATATCATGGAAGTCTAAGAAACAGCAAACCATTTCCCTCTCGTCAGCTGAATTGAAGTATCGAGCCATGATACTTGCCTTTAAGGAAGTAATGTGGCTTGAAATACTTTCTCGGATTGGAAATAGCAAGAAGTGAAACAAGTATGTCTATCTGTCAAAGGAAATACACTCTCTCATTGCTTGAAGAAACAATATTATTAGCTTGCAAACCCCTCAAATATACCAATGGAGCCTAATACACAACTCTCCTTGGATAGTGAAGAACCATTACTTCGGTAACTAGGGACATACAGAAGACTCATTGGCAAGATGATGTATCTTACTATATCAAGACCTGACATCATATTTACAGTTCATAACCTCTGCCAATTCACATAAGCCCCAAAATAATCTCACTTACAAGCTGCTCTTAAAGTACTTCGCTACTTGAAAGGAACAATAGGAAAATGTATTTTCTATTATACAGATTGTGATTTGATTCTCAAGGCATTCACAAATGCTGACTAGGGATCTTGCAGAAATAATTGAAGATCAACCTCTCTGGATTTTGTATCTTCCTTGGATCTTCACTCATTTCGTGGAAGTCTAAGAAACAACAAATCATTTTCCTCTCGTCAGCTGAATAGGAGTATCGAGCCATGAGATTTGCCTTGAAAGAAGTAATGTGGCTTGAGATACTTTCTCGGATTGGAAATAACAAGAAGTGAAACAAGTATTTCTATCTGTCAAAAGAAATACACTCTGTAATTGCTTGAAGAAACAAGATTATTAGCTTGCAAACCCCTCAAATATACCAATGGAGCCTAGTACACAACTCTCCTTGGACAGTGAAGAACCATTACTTATGTAACTAGAGACATACAGAAAACTCATTGGCAAGATGATGTATCTTACTATATAAAGACCTAACATCATATTTACAATTCATAAACTCTGCCAATTCACATTAGCCCCAAAATAATCTCACTTACAAGCTGCTTTTAAATTACTTCGCTACTTGTAAGGAACAATATGAAAATGTATTTTCTGTTCTGCAAATTGTGATTTGATTCTCATGGCATTCACAAATGCTGACTAGGGATCTTGCAGAGACACTTGAAGATCAACCTCTTGATTTTTTATGTTCCTTGGATCTTCACTTATATCATGGAAGTCTAAGAAACAGCAAACCATTTCCCTCTCGTCTGCTGAATTGAAGTATCGAGCAATGATACTTGCCTTTAAGGAAGTAATATGGCTTAAGATACTTTCTCGGATTTGAAATAGCAAGAAGTGAAACAAGTATGTCTATCTGTCAAAGGAAATACACTCTCTCATTGCTTGAAGAAACAATATTATTAGCTTGCAAACCCCTCAAATATACCAATGGAGCCTAGTACACAACTCTCCTTGGACAGTGAAGAACCATTACTTCTGTAACTAGAGACATACAGAAGACTCATTAGCAAGATGATGTATCTTACTATATAAAGACCTCACATCATATTTACAATTCATAAACTCTGCCAATTCACATTAGCCCCAAAATAATCTCACTTACAACCCGCTTTTAAATTACTTCGCTACTTGAAAGGAACAATAGGAAAATGTATTTTCTATTATACAGATTGTGATTTGATTCTCAAGGCATTCACAAATGCTGACTAGGGATCTTGCAGAAATAATTGAAGATCAACCTCTCTGGATTTTTTATGTTCCTTGGATCTTCACTTATATCATGGAAGTCTAAGAAACAGCAAACCATTTCCCTCTCGTCAGCTGAATTGAAGTATCGAGCCATGATACTTGCCTTTAAGGAAGTAATGTGGCTTGAAATACTTTCTCGGATTGGAAATAGCAAGAAGTGAAACAAGTATGTCTATCTGTCAAAGGAAATACACTCTCTCATTGCTTGAAGAAACAATATTATTAGCTTGCAAACCCCTCAAATATACCAATGGAGCCTAATACACAACTCTCCTTGGATAGTGAAGAACCATTACTTCGGTAACTAGGGACATACAGAAGACTCATTGGCAAGATGATGTATCTTACTATATCAAGACCTGACATCATATTTACAGTTCATAACCTCTGCCAATTCACATAAGCCCCAAAATAATCTCACTTACAAGCTGCTCTTAAAGTACTTCGCTACTTGAAAGGAACAATAGGAAAATGTATTTTCTATTATACAGATTGTGATTTGATTCTCAAGGCATTCACAAATGCTGACTAGGGATCTTGCAGAAACACTTGAAGATCAACCTCTCTGGATTTTGTATCTTCCTTGGATCTTCACTCATTTCGTGGAAGTCTAAGAAACAACAAATCATTTTCCTCTCGTCAGCTGAATAGGAGTATCGAGCCATGAGATTTGCCTTGAAAGAAGTAATGTGGCTTGAGATACTTTCTCGGATTGGAAATAACAAGAAGTGAAACAAGTATTTCTATCTGTCAAAAGAAATACACTCTGTAATTGCTTGAAGAAACAAGATTATTAGCTTGCAAACCCCTCAAATATACCAATGGAGCCTAGTACACAACTCTCCTTGGACAGTGAAGAACCATTACTTATGTAACTAGAGACATACAGAAAACTCATTGGCAAGATGATGTATCTTACTATATAAAGACCTAACATCATATTTACAATTCATAAACTCTGCCAATTCACATTAGCCCCAAAATAATCTCACTTACAAGCTGCTTTTAAATTACTTCGCTACTTGTAAGGAACAATATGAAAATGTATTTTCTGTTCTGCAAATTGTGATTTGATTCTCATGGCATTCACAAATGCTGACTAGGGATCTTGCAGAGACACTTGAAGATCAACCTGTGGAATTTGTATGTTCCTTGCATCTTCACTCATTTCGTGGAAGTCTAAGAAACAACAAATCATTTTCCTCTTGTCAGCTGAATAGGAGTATCGAGCCATGAGATTTGCCTTGAAGGAAGTAATGTGGCTTGAGATACTTTCTCGGATTGGAAATAACAAGAAGTGAAACAAGTATTTCTATCTGTCAAAAGAAATACACTCTGTAATTGCTTGAAGAAACAAGATTATTAGCTTGCAAACCCCTCAAATATACCAATGGAGCCTAGTATACAACTCTCCTTGGACAGTGAAGAACCATTACTTATGTAACTAGAGACATACAGAAAACTCATTGGCAAGATGATGTATCTTACTATATAAAGACCTAACATCATATTTACAATTCATAAACTCTGCCAATTCACATTAGCCCCAAAATAATCTCACTTACAACCCGCTTTTAAATTACTTCGCTACTTGAAATGAACAATATGAAAATGTATTTTCTATTTTGCAAATTGTGATTTGATTCTCATGGCATTCACAAGTGCTGACTAGGGATCTTGCAGAGACACTTGAAGATCAACCTCTTGATTTTTTATGTTCCTTGGATCTTCACTTATGTCATGGAAGTCTAAGAAACAGCAAACCATTTCCCTCTCGTCAGCTGAATTGAAGTATCGAGCCATGATACTTGCCTTTAAGGAAGTAATGTGGCTTGAAATACTTTCTCGGATTGGAAATATCAAGAAGTGAAACAAGTATGTTTATCTGTCAAAGGAAATACACTCTCTCATTGCTTGAAGAAACAATATTATTAGCTTGCAAACCCCTCAAATATACCAATGGAGCCTAATACACAACTCTTCTTGGATAGTGAAGAACCATTACTTATGTAACTAGAGACATATAGAAAACTCATTGGCAAGATGATGTATCTTACTATATAAAGACCTAACATCATATTTACAATTCATAAACTCTGCCAATTCACATCAGCCCCAAAATAATCTCACTTACAAGCAGCTTTTAAAGTACTTCGCTACTTGAAAGGAACGATATGAAAAGGTATTTTCTATTATACAGATTGTGATTTGATTCTCAAGGCATTCACAAATGCTGACTAGAAATACTTGAAGATCAACCTCTTGATTTTTTATGTTCCTTGGATCTTCACTTATGTCATGGAAGTCTAAGAAACAGCAAACCATTTCCCTCTCGTCAGCTGAATTGAAGTATCGAGCCATGATACTTGCCTTTAAGGAAGTAATGTGGCTTGAAATACTTTCTCGGATTGGAAATATCAAGAAGTGAAACAAGTATGTTTATCTGTCAAAGGAAATACACTCTCTCATTGCTTGAAGAAACAATATTATTAGCTTGCAAACCCCTCAAATATACCAATGGAGCCTAATACACAACTCTCCTTGGATAGTGAAGAACCATTACTTTCGGTAACTAGGGACATACAGAAGACTCATTGGCAAGATGATGTATCTTACTATATCAAGACCTGACATCATATTTACAGTTCATAACCTCTGCCAATTCACATAAGCCCCAAAATAATCTCACTTACAAGCTGCTCTTAAAGTACTTCGCTACTTGAAAGGAACAATAGGAAAATGTATTTTCTATTATACAGATTGTGATTTGATTCTCAAGGCATTCACAAATGCTGACTAGGGATCTTGCAGAAATAATTGAAGATCAACCTCTCTGGATTTTGTATCTTCCTTGGATCTTCACTCATTTCGTGGAAGTCTAAGAAACAACAAATCATTTTCCTCTCGTCAGCTGAATAGGAGTATCGAGCCATGAGATTTGCCTTGAAAGAAGTAATGTGGCTTGAGATACTTTCTCGGATTGGAAATAACAAGAAGTGAAACAAGTATTTCTATCTGTCAAAAGAAATACACTCTGTAATTGCTTGAAGAAACAAGATTATTAGCTTGCAAACCCCCTCAAATATACCAATGGAGCCTAGTACACAACTCTCCTTGGACAGTGAAGAACCATTACTTATGTAACTAGAGACATACAGAAAACTCATTGGCAAGATGATGTATCTTACTATATAAAGACCTAACATCATATTTACAATTCATAAACTCTGCCAATTCACATTAGCCCCAAAATAATCTCACTTACAAGCTGCTTTTAAATTACTTCGCTACTTGTAAGGAACAATATGAAAATGTATTTTCTGTTCTGCAAATTGTGATTTGATTCTCATGGCATTCACAAATGCTGACTAGGGATCTTGCAGAGACACTTGAAGATCAACCTCTTGATTTTTTATGTTCCTTGGATCTTCACTTATATCATGGAAGTCTAAGAAACAGCAAACCATTTCCCTCTCGTCTGCTGAATTGAAGTATCGAGCAATGATACTTGCCTTTAAGGAAGTAATATGGCTTAAGATACTTTCTCGGATTTGAAATAGCAAGAAGTGAAACAAGTATGTCTATCTGTCAAAGGAAATACACTCTCTCATTGCTTGAAGAAACAATATTATTAGCTTGCAAACCCCTCAAATATACCAATGGAGCCTAGTACACAACTCTCCTTGGACAGTGAAGAACCATTACTTCTGTAACTAGAGACATACAGAAGACTCATTAGCAAGATGATGTATCTTACTATATAAAGACCTCACATCATATTTACAATTCATAAACTCTGCCAATTCACATTAGCCCCAAAATAATCTCACTTACAACCCGCTTTTAAATTACTTCGCTACTTGAAAGGAACAATAGGAAAATGTATTTTCTATTATACAGATTGTGATTTGATTCTCAAGGCATTCACAAATGCTGACTAGGGATCTTGCAGAAATAATTGAAGATCAACCTCTCTGGATTTTTTATGTTCCTTGGATCTTCACTTATATCATGGAAGTCTAAGAAACAGCAAACCATTTCCCTCTCGTCAGCTGAATTGAAGTATCGAGCCATGATACTTGCCTTTAAGGAAGTAATGTGGCTTGAAATACTTTCTCGGATTGGAAATAGCAAGAAGTGAAACAAGTATGTCTATCTGTCAAAGGAAATACACTCTCTCATTGCTTGAAGAAACAATATTATTAGCTTGCAAACCCCTCAAATATACCAATGGAGCCTAATACACAACTCTCCTTGGATAGTGAAGAACCATTACTTCGGTAACTAGGGACATACAGAAGACTCATTGGCAAGATGATGTATCTTACTATATCAAGACCTGACATCATATTTACAGTTCATAACCTCTGCCAATTCACATAAGCCCCAAAATAATCTCACTTACAAGCTGCTCTTAAAGTACTTCGCTACTTGAAAGGAACAATAGGAAAATGTATTTTCTATTATACAGATTGTGATTTGATTCTCAAGGCATTCACAAATGCTGACTAGGGATCTTGCAGAAAACACTTGAAGATCAACCTCTCTGGATTTTGTATCTTCCTTGGATCTTCACTCATTTCGTGGAAGTCTAAGAAACAACAAATCATTTTCCTCTCGTCAGCTGAATAGGAGTATCGAGCCATGAGATTTGCCTTGAAAGAAGTAATGTGGCTTGAGATACTTTCTCGGATTGGAAATAACAAGAAGTGAAACAAGTATTTCTATCTGTCAAAAGAAATACACTCTGTAATTGCTTGAAGAAACAAGATTATTAGCTTGCAAACCCCTCAAATATACCAATGGAGCCTAGTACACAACTCTCCTTGGACAGTGAAGAACCATTACTTATGTAACTAGAGACATACAGAAAACTCATTGGCAAGATGATGTATCTTACTATATAAAGACCTAACATCATATTTACAATTCATAAACTCTGCCAATTCACATTAGCCCCAAAATAATCTCACTTACAAGCTGCTTTTAAATTACTTCGCTACTTGTAAGGAACAATATGAAAATGTATTTTCTGTTCTGCAAATTGTGATTTGATTCTCATGGCATTCACAAATGCTGACTAGGGATCTTGCAGAGACACTTGAAGATCAACCTGTGGAATTTGTATGTTCCTTGCATCTTCACTCATTTCGTGGAAGTCTAAGAAACAACAAATCATTTTCCTCTTGTCAGCTGAATAGGAGTATCGAGCCATGAGATTTGCC